>CM059435.1:123352705-123533051 GCA_030390025.1 Squalus acanthias
CCCCCCGATTGTAAATATATAACTGGAACCAGTGAATATATAAAGTGGACAGCGAATATATATCTGGAACTCTCTCCCCCAAAAGACTGCAGATAAGAACATAAGAAAAAGGAGCAGGAATAGGCCACTTGGCCCCTCGAGCCTGCTCCGCCATTCAATAAGATTATGGCTGATCTTGGGCTCAAAGCCACTTCCCTGCCCGCTCCCCATAACCCTTCACTCCCTTATCTTGCAAAAATCTGTCTATCTCCAACTTAAATGTATTTAATGACCCAGCCTCCACGGCTCTCTGGGCAGAGAATTCCACAGATTTACGACCCTCAGAGAAGAAATTCCTCCTCATCTCAGTTCCAAAAGGGCGACCCTTTATTCTGAAACTATGCCCCCGAGTTCTAGATTTCCCCACGAGGGGAAACATCCTCTCTGCATCTACCTTGTCGAGCCCCCTCAGTATCTTATATGTTTCAATAAGATCACTCTCATTCTTCTAATTCCAATGAGTATAGGCCCAACCTGCTCAACCTTTCTTCATAAGTCAACCCCTTCATCTCAGGAATTAACCTAGTGAATCGTCTCTGAACTGCCTCCAATGCAAGTATATCCTTCCTTAAATAATGAGACCAAAACTGTACGCAGTACTCAAGGTGTGGTCTCACGAATGCCCTGTACAGTTGTAGCAAGACTTCCCTGCTTTTATACTCCAACCCCCTTGAAATAAAGGCCAACATTCCATTTGCCTTTTTGATTACTTGCTGTACCTGCATGCTAACTTTGTGTGTTTCATGCACAAGGACCCCCAGGTCCCTCTGAACTGTAGCATTTTGTAATCTGTCTCCATTTAAATAATAATTTGCTTTTTTATTTTTCCTGCCAAAGTGGATAACCTCCCACATTATACTCCATCTGCCAAATGTTTTCCCACTCACTTAGCCTGTCTATATCCCTTTGCAGATTCTTTGAGTCGTCTGCACAACTTGCTTTCCCACCCATCTTTGTATCATCCGCAAACTTGGATAAATTACACTCGGTCCCTTCATCCAAGTCATTAATGTAGATTGTAAATAGTTGAGGCCGCAGCTTACCCCATTAGTTACCGTTTGCCAACCGGAAAATGACCCATTTATCCCGACTCTCTGCTTTCTGTTAGTTAGCCAATTCTCTATCCATGCTAATATATTACCCCCAACTCCGTGAGCTCTTATCTTATGCAGTAACCTTTTATATGGCATCTTATCGAATGCCTTTTGGAAATCCAAATACACCACATGCACTGGCTCACACTTATCCACCCTGCTCGTGACATCCTCAAAGGACTCCAGCAAATTTGTTAAACATGATTTTCCTTTCATAAAACCATGCTGACTCTGCTTGACTGCATTATGATTTTCCAAATGCCCTGCTACTGCTTCCTTAATGAAGGACTCCAGCATTTTCCCAACGACAGATGTTAGGCTAACTGGTCTATAGCTTCCTGCTTTCTGTCTCCCTCCTTTCTTAAATAGGGGTGTTACATTTGCAGTTTTCCAATCCGTTGGGATCTCTCCAGAGTCCAGCAAATTTTGGTATATTGCAACCAATGCATCCACTATCTCTGCAGCCACTTCTTTTAAGACCCTGGGATGCAGGCCATCTGGTCCAGGGGACTTGTCATCTTTTAGTCCCATTATTTTACCAAGTACTTTTTCCTTAATGATAGTGATTGTCATTAGTTTCCCCCTCCCTGTGGCCCCTTGATTATTTACTATTGCTGGGGGTTTTTCAAGACAGAGGTCGATAGAATGTTCTTGGGTAAGGGTATCAAGGGATATAGAGCAGAGGCGAGTAATGGGATTGAAGTACAGGTTAGCCATGATCTAACTGAATGATGGAACAGGTTCAAGGGGCTGTACGGCCTCCTCCTGTTCCTATCTTCCTATAACCAGTGGATATATAAACAGGGTAGTGAATATTTAACTGGGACCAATAATCTGAAATGCGAGGTAAGATAAAAGGTAATCACTAATTTAATAAATTGTAGTTAAAGTGGTTTAACATTTGAAACATTTAGGGGGAAAAATTCAGGTTGATTAGCGCCTCCCGTTAGTGCCTTAAGAGGGCGCTAACGGGGCACAAAGCAACTAGAGCCCGGGCGCGGCGAAGTTTGCGTCGCTCGTGAAATTGACCAGACATTTTGCTGGCGGCGCTAAACGCTACCACCACGATCTCCTGCGCCTGCAGATCGTGACGTCAGTCGAGCGTGCAACGCCCCGGACCGGATATTGAGTGGCGCCCCCTGCCTTTCCGCCTGCCGCTAGCAATGACAGGTAGAGGGGAATGTTTTGCAGTCGGGAAGGGACTGGGGGAGTGCTATTTAAAGGCGGCCGCTTCCTGCCTTTGATTGTCGGCGACATTTTTGCACCACGCATTCTGAGAGAGAGACACAGACTTCTGGAGAGATTCAACGCTGTGTGAAGGAGTTTTGGGTACTGAGCAGCACTTTGCAGGTTCATTTTGATTTGACCTTCATTGTATCGATTTAGAAGAGACTGTGGGGGCTGCAGTCTGAGCTCTTTCCCTGGACCTCTCAATTGTTCTTTCCAACAGATTTGATGTACAGGTCTCTCCAGGCCGAGATTCAAGGCTGCAATGAGCAGGGTGTGGCTGGAGAGCAAGATCAATCCTCCCCTTTAAGAACTGGCTGGCACCAGTGTGTCTGTGTTCCATTGCTGACTGACATCACATGAGCTTTGCCAGCGCTCTGAGGTAGCGCCTCGCTCCTCGGCATTAACACCTTAAGAGAGGTGTGTAGCGCCTGATTTAGCGCTCCAATCACCTCCAGGGGTGATAGAGGCGATAATTAGCGGCAGGTGCTAAACTTTGCGCCCGGTCGATAATCGCGCCCCAAACGGGGCGATACTAAATTTCTCCATCCCCCTTAATATATTGCAGGATTTTAGAGACAGTCGTGCTGATCATTACATCGAGTGTACAGCACAGAAACAGGCCATTCAGCCCAATAAGTCCAGTCCATGCAGTGTTTATGCTCCACACGAGCCTCCTCTCCACCTCCCCTTCATCCTCACCCTATCACCATATCCTTCTATTCCTTTCTCCCTCATGTGTTTATCTAGTTTCTCCTTAAATGTATCTACACTATTCGCCTCAACCACTCCCTGTGGGAGCGAGTTCCACATTCTCACCACTCTCTGGGTAAAGAAGTTTCTCCTGAATTCCCGATTGGATTTATTAGTGACTATCTGATATTGATGGCCCCTAGTTCTGGTCTCCCCCACAAGTGGAAACGTCTTCTCTACATCTACTCTATCAAACCCTTTCATAATCTTAAAGACCTCTATCAGGTCACCCCTCAGCCTTCTCTTTTCTCTAGAAAAGAGCCCCAGCCTGTTCGATCGTCCCTGATAGGGAGAATCTCTCAGTTCTGGTATCATCCTAGTAAATCTTTTTTGCACCTTCTCCAGTGCCTCTATCTTTTTTATAACATGGAGACCAGAACTATTCACAGTGCTCCAAATGTGTTCGATACAAGTTTATCACTTCTCTACGAGAAGCAGACATACGGGCCCCAGACACCCAGAAGTCCGGATTTTCCCGCACACTGTGGAGTTATAACTCCATGGCGAGCGCCTTTATTTCCCCCAGCAGGTTCCCCACCTGGAATGCAGCCGGATTGACAGGCTTGGCTCCCTGTCGGGCAGGGATTGCTCCAGAGGAGACTGCAGGCCAGGAGCTGGTAGGGTGGCTGCAGCTGGGGCTGTGGGGGGGGTCTTTGTTCGGGGGGTGGGTCTGATGATGGTGGGGGGGGTCTTTGTTCGGGGGGTGGGGTCTTTGTTCGGGGGGGGGTCTTTGTTCGGGGGGTGGGTCTGATGATGGGGGGGGGTCTTTGTTCGGGGGGGGGTCTTTGTTCGGGGGGGGGGTCTTTGTTCGGGGGGTGGGTCTGATGGTGGGGGGGGTCTTTGTTCGGGGGGTGGGTCTGATGATGGGGGGGTGGGGTCTTTGTTCGGGGGGTGGGTCTGATGGTGGGTGGGGGGGTCTTGTCGGGGGGGTCTTTGTTCGGGGGGGGTCTTTGTTCGGGGGGTGGGTCTTTGTTCGGGGGGTGGGTCTTTGTTCGGGGGGTGGGTCTTTGTTCGGGGGGTGGGTCTGATGAAGGGGGGGTGGGTCTTTGTTCGGGGGGGGGTCTTTGTTCGGGGGGTGGGTCTGATGATGGTGGGGGGGGGTCTTTGTTCGGGGGGGTCTTTGTTTGGGGGGGTGGGGTCTTTGTTCGGGGGGGTGGGTCTGATGATGGGGGGGGGGTCTTTGTTCGGGGGGTGGGTCTGATGGTGGGTGGGGGGGGGGGTCTGATGGCGAGGGGCTACGATGGCGGGCAGGGAAGTGGGGAAGTTTGGGGCACTTATCTTGTCCCTGAAGGTGTCCTCACCTCCCTTTAGCTGCCGGGTTTCCCAACCTGCCTCCTCGGAGTGGGTTGGTTGCACACCCCCCGTCCCGCCTCCGTTAAACCTGGAAGTGGGCGGGTTGGAGGCGGGTTTGTGATTTTTAAAATTTTAACATCCCACCACCCCCAGCCCACTGGTTTTTGGGGGTTAAAATTCTGGTCCGTTTCTGCAGATTAGCTTCGAGAAATGGAAGGTTGTGAGCACGCCCAGTTTGACGGAGTCAGGTCTCTGAACAGGGAAAAGACACTTTCTTCAACTGGTTAAAATCTGGTGAAACTCCAACATTATTACAGGCAGATAGATTAATACATTAGCACATTTACCCACTTCTGGCAGAACTGACGGGAAGGTTACAAAAGGAGGATCGTGGCATAAAATACAGTTCTTTGAATTCAAAAAATTGCCAGCCGCTGGTGATGACGTCATCGCTGCTGCACTTTCACCGCCAGCGTTACCCACCCCCGCTGTATATATTATACAGCGATCAGATTGGTCACTGCATACACAGGTCCTCTCAACTGCTGTTCATATTGGTTGGTGCCAGAAGCCAATAGGAGGCTGTGGCTCCATCCCCCGCCCTCACAGACCAGAGTCAACGTCCAACATCTAACTCCATCAGTGACGGCACGCCCATTACAGCAACAACAACAACTTGCATTTATATAGCACGTTTAACATAGTAAAATGTCTCAAGGCCCTTCACAGCAGCGTAATCAAACACTGACACCGAGCCACATAAGGAGATATTAGAACAGGTGGGAGGTAGGTTTTAAGGAGCATCTTAAAAGGAGGAGAGAGGTAGAGAGACGGAGAGGGATAGGCAGGGAATTCCAGAGCTTAGGGCCCAGGCAGCTGAAGGCACGGCCGCCAATGGAGTGATGGAAGTGGGGGATGCACAAGAGGCCAGAATTGGAGAAATGCAGAGATCCCAGGGTGAGGGGAGGTTGTAGGGCTGCAGTATGAAGGACAATATTTTTCTGGAATCAACATTGAGTTCAACAATTTCAGACTATAACCCCGGCCCCTATTTTTCCACATGGCAGCTGTTGATGATTCTGCCATCCCCATTTGCAACATTTAACCACTCCTGCCTTCCATCCTATCACAGACCTTCTCTTTTGTTCTTTCTTCCCTTCCCCCTTTCCCTACCTCTGTACTTGCTTAAAACCTGTTACGTCTCTAATTTTTTCCAGTTCTGACGAAGGGTCACAGACCTGAACTGTTGACTCTGTTTCTCTCTCTACAGATGCTGCCTGACCTGCTGAGTGTTTCCAGCATTTTCTGTTATTTCAGATTTCCAGCATCCACAGTATTTTGCTATTGTAATACTTTTCTGGTGCCTGTTAATCCTTCCTCACCAGCAATCTGTTGACACAGTGAACTCTGTGCAGTCATACCATGCCTAATAATCAGAAAAAACACACTTCAGACACTTGGGAGTTGTGAAATTCCTTTTACAGTTAGAACCCAAAATCCAATGGGAATCTAGGAGACAAGGCAATAGTCTCATTGGCTACTCTGAATAGGAGTCTCTCATTGGCTACTCTGAACGGGAGTCTCTCATTGGCTACTTGTTAGGATATGAAGCTCTCAGTGCAACTTAACTTTTTTAAGTGAAATTTTCTCAAGATGTCTTTTCTTCTGATAATGATTGGTTTATAATTCTTCAATTGGTGCAGTAGTGAACTGGCCGAAAAGATAAACTCAGCATCGCAAACATGTCAGCTTGGCTCAGTTGGTAGTACTCTCGCCTGAGCCACGCGGCCTGGCCTCTGCCTCTGAGCTGTGCAAGTTGTAAATGGTCAGGCTGGAGTTTTTAAACTTTCGATCTGACACACTGATGTCACTTCTCCCTTCATTGTTCGGAAAAATTGAGGTTTTAGCAAAATTCTGACTAAATGCTTGATTAAATTAGTGAAAGATTTGTCGGAATTCCAATTACAGTCCTGCAATAGCACACACATTCCTGTTGGTGGAAGAGTGGCTACATACAGTGATAAATGTACTTCATTAAAGAAAGATATGTGCATGAGGGAGGTCATTTGGACCTTTATATACAAGCTTCCCACAATCCCCATCAAAGCAACAACTCTGCAGTCATTGAAATTCCTGAAGGCCTCTGCAGTTTGCACCTTCACCACTTCCTGGAAAAGAATTCTGGGAACTGACCATTTCCCGTGTTCGGTGACGAGAAATGTTCGCAGTATTTAATGATCGGCCAAATCAGATTCTCACGCAGCACTGGCACAGCCTCAGACACACACTCTTACTAATTTGGCAGTATGGCTCGGCAACGACTACACATGCTCAGTGCAGAGTCTATCGACACTCCCAGAGAACATGGGCAATGTCGGGTCTACTCCTTGGGATATGGGGATCGGGCGGGAAAGTGGAGTTGAGGTAGATCAGCCATGAGCTTATTGAATGGCGGAGCAGGCTCGAAGGTCCAAATGGCCTACTCCTGCTCCTATTTCTTATGTTCTCATCACTCCCAGAGCACCTGGTCAGTGTAGAGTCCACTGTCACTCCCGGAGCACGAGGTCAGTGTAGAGCCCACTGTCACTCCCGGAGCACGAGGTCAGTGTAGAGCCCACTGTCACTCCCAGAGCACCTGGTCAGTGTAGAGCCCACTGTCACTCTCAGAGCACGAGGTCAGTGTAGAGTCCACTGTCACTCCCAGAGCACGAGGTCAGTGTAGAGCCCACTGTCACTCCCGGAACACGAGGTCAGTGTACAGCCCACTGTCACTCCCAGAGCACGAGGTCAGTGTAGAGCCCACTGTCACTCCCGGAGCACCTGGTCAGTGTAGAGTCCACTGTCACTCCCGGAGCACGAGGTCAGTCTAGAGCCCACTGTCACTCCCAGAGCACGAGGTCAGTGTAGAGCCCACTGTCACTCCCAGAGCACGAGGTCAGTGTAGAGCCCACTGTCACTCCCGGAACACGAGGTCAGTGTACAGCCCACTGTCACTCCCAGAGCACGAGGTCAGTGTACAGCCCACTGTCACTCCCAGAGCACGAGGTCAGTGTAGAGCCCACTGTCACTCTCAAAAAAACAAGGGCAGAATTGTAGCTTCCATCAGTTGCTGCTACTTTTCTGCCTCTCCCCCAATTACTAACTGATACCTTTGAGTGCACTCCCCTGATTTTTTCAGTGTTCAAGACCTCACATTGATCTGTTGTGAGTTGATCTTCTGTAGTCCTGCCCGTTTGTGAATATGGCCTGGGTCTTTCTGTAGTTCCGATGTTGCTTCATCAGACTCGATGTTCAGCTCCGCCCCAAAATTTGGCATCGACTGTAAACTGGACGAAGTTATACTGATTTTCTGAATCCAAGTCACTTATTGAGATCAAACTAGAGAGGTGCAAAGACTGATCGCTGGGGATTCCACTCAGTACACTGCCCCAGCCCGATGTCACTCTGCTAACTAGCACCGGTGGCTTCCACTCTCTCAGGCAACCCGTTCTCCCGCTCCAGCTTCTGCCCAGCATGCCCAGTTGTGTGGCTGGTGCACCACATCACGGAACATTCCACCATCCACCTGGGGGCCCCACCCGTCCACCTGGGGGCCCCACCCGTCCACCTGGGGGCCCCCACCCATCCACCCGGGGGCCCCCACCCGTCCACCCGGGGGCCCCACCCGTCCACCTGGGGGCCCCCACCCATCCACCCGGGGGCCCCCACCCATCCACCCGGGGGCCCCCACCCGTCCACCCCCACCCGTCCACCCGGGGGCCCCCACCATTGAAAAACCCTGAC
The DNA here is from genome assembly GCA_030390025.1 of Squalus acanthias. NCBI lineage: Eukaryota > Metazoa > Chordata > Chondrichthyes > Squaliformes > Squalidae > Squalus > Squalus acanthias. Next base: position 123,360,895 of record CM059435.1, read on the forward strand.
TGCTTAAGGCCCTGGGAGTAGAGGCTGGAGATCATTTATTTCAAGTCTCAGAGCTTTCAATGGCCACACCTTGTACTGTGCGACTACCACTAGAACCAGCAACACAACACACAAGTCTCTGCTGTCAAAACCAAAATATATCTATAATTTATGCATGGACCTCCAGTCAGTTTCCTCCACTATAACTTGCTGTGGCCAGAGTTATAACAGGAAGCGCCTATATGAAGTGGTCAATGTTGGGAGGGTGGAATTGCAGTGCGACGCGAGGCCGTGCGACACATTGATGCCGTGTGACACGTTGCCACAGGCACTGCAATTATAAATGGTTATAATGGAAGAGAAACTAAGGACAGGATGCCTGACTGAGGACTGAATTACATTTGTACATTCAGGTCTAATTACCCCCGCTCTGTGACCACACCTCACCTGAAGACTACACTTGGGCTCGACTCTGTGTGCATCGCCACGGGAGGTCAACTAGTGTTCTCGTTAAGCTTCTAAAACCCTGCAGTTTGAGGGGGAGGGGGGAGGGGGGAGGGGGGCCGTGGCGTGCAGCTGGTATGAAGGTTTCACGACTGCGTGTGGTAATAGATTGTCTCTCTCCATCTCCACTCCACCACCCCCAGAGCTCCCCTTCAGTCAACTAGTCTAGGATGAACCCTCACACTGACATCCTGGTCTGTCCGTGGGGGCCAGATGAGCAAAGAGGGAAGTGTGCATGACGCCAGTATGCAGGGTTCAGGGAGAAAGCAGAGGAACACAGGAAAAGTACTTTACACTAGCTGAGTAGCCTACTTACTGCACACAGAGACTGCCCAATCCCAATTTCCCCCATGTTAACAGTGGCTGATTCTCTTTGGTTATGTCTGTAGAAATAAAGTCAAATAGATAGAGCAGAGTGAAATGCAATACAGCGCTAGAAATTGCTGATAATCAATCAATCGCCAATGTCACTCTGCCTCCAAGTGGAAAAGTCAAATCCATCGGCCTCCAAACGTCCATCAAGGAAGAGTTTGGATTGAGTGCGCCCAAAGGTCTAACACTTTCTATTCTCCATCAGTAGTTTAGCTCCACAGCTCCACATTACTGAGGCTAGTTCGACAAGGCATAAAATTACAGCTCTTTTCAACAAATGGAGTCTTCTTCTGATTTGCAACGAAATCACCGACACAAACCAGGCTGCACCATCGCAGATTGAACAGATGAACAAAGTTCAAAAACCGAAGGGAAAAGGACAGCAGGAGCACAGCCCGATCCAGACAGTAAATTACCATCATGGGCGTATGGAAAAGGGAGGAAATATGCAACGACAGCCAGGAAGCTTCAGGGAACCAGCCAGAAATACTGAACTCACTCAACCTGATTTGGTGATGGGAGCAATTTGCTCCTTTGTCAAGAATCTAACCTTAGGATCGATCAGTAAGGTGCAACACAGAAAGTTAGAGCAACATCTTGTGTACTGTGCGTCTACACAGCAAGGATCCAATCTCGACTGTCCAAGCATGGAGAGGGATACCTTTAGAGGGTCATTCGCCCAGGATACTGGCACAGGATGCGAGTGGCATTAACTAATCCAGCAGGCCTCTTGAGAAAACCGTGGGAGATTTCAGGGGACAGGGAAGATGATTACTAAAAGGAGAAGGTAGATGTGTATGTGAGGTGAAAGTGCAAGTTCAATGAATTCCCATCCATCTTGTTAAACTTTTTACAAAGCTAATTTAGAAAGACTTCTATTGGGCGCATACGTCAGGCTGAAGTGGATTCCGCCAGAGGAGAAGGACCACTTCAGGTCTCCGATTCAGCAGGGGCTGCTCGGCTGACGTCAGCGAGTGACTCCACAGGACGTCACAGCCTGGTCTACCTTCTGTTCCTGGAAGCTGATCAGAAGGTGACTGAGCTGGGAAGTATCTGGGTTGGCCAGGGACACAGACACTGGCACTGAAGCTTTACTGATCCGATATCTCCAGCACCGACATAGTCACCAACATTCATCAGACACTGAGCCAGTCTGCACACACTGGTTGATGGATTTTGATTCTTGTACATTATTTTTATTGCAAAGTAGAAACAAAAACCCAAGAAATTATTATCCACATAAATCGCCAATGTGGAGTCACACAACCTGCCCGGAGGGAATCTCGCTGTTCCTTGTTGCAATATGCTGCTTCACTTCAACAAGCTCTTCCATTAATGCTGGCAACATACTTGATCAAAGGGTTTGTGACGTGTGGAATACTCAGCACACTCCATCTGTTTGATCTGTGTGCAAAGTACACCAGGACTGAGGGAAGCTAATCCCCTAATGTCACACACGTGACTAAATCCCGGTTCCCAGCATCACAGAAAGTGCAGCTGAAACAGGCCATGTGTGGCCAGACACACTGAGCTAATCAGCACAGAAACCACTTTATAAGAACATAAGAATTAGGAGCAGGAGGAGGCCGTTCGGCCCTTCGAGCCTGCTCCCCCATTCAATAAGATCATGGCTGATCATCGACCTCAACTCCACTTTCCTGCACTATCCCCATATCCCTTGATTCCCCTAGAGTCCAAAAATCTATTGATCTCAGCCTTGAATATACTCAACGACTGAGCCTCCACAGCCCTCTGGGGCAGAGAATTCCAAAGATTCACCACCCTCTGAGTGAAGAAATTTCTCCTCATCTCAGTCCTAAATGGCCGACCCCTTATTCTGAGACTGTGACCCCTGGTTCTAGATTCCCCAGCCAGGGGAAACTTCCTCCCTGCATCTACCCTGTCAAACCCCTTAAGAATGTTATACGTTTCAATGAAATCACCTCTCATTCTTCTAAACTCTAGGGTATATAGGCCTAGTCTACTCAATCTCTCCTCATAGGACAATCCCCCCATCCCAGGAATCAGTCCCTCTATGACAAGTATATCCTTCCTCAGATAACACGACCAACACTGTGTACAATACTCCAGGTGTGGTCTCACCAGGGCCCTAAATAATTACAGGAAGACGTCTTTACTCTTATACTCCAATCCTTTTGTAATAAAGGCCAACATACCATTTGCTTTCCCATATGCTGCATGTTACCTTTCTGTGATTTGTGTACAAGGATACCCAGATCCCTCTGAACACCAATATTTCCCAATCTCTCACCATTTAAAAAATACTCTGCTTTTCTATTTTTCCTATCAAAGTGGATAACTTCACATTTCTCCACATTATATTCCATTTGCCACCTTCTTGCCCACTCACTTAACCGGTCTATATCCCTTTGCGGCCTCTTTGCATCCTCCTCACAGCTTACATTCTCACTCAGCTTTGTATTGTCAGCAAACTTGGATACATTGCACTCGGTTGGTCCCTTCATCCAAGACATTAATATAGATTGTGAATAGCTGAGGCCCCAGCACTGATCCTTTATCTTCTTAGGGCTATTTTCATCACAGCCTGTTCAATGTGAATAAGCTGTGGGTCCTTCAACTTCAGTCAGCAAGTAGCAAACAGGATAATTTGAAATGTGTTCTCTGGTGGATCGAGTTGGTAACCACAACACAGGCTGTATATTTACAATAATAGATTGGAGAAGCCTGCGGATCTCGTACTCTGAGGGTTACGGTGAGTGAGCAATTAGCAAGGACTAACCACAACTGAATACGGATTATCTAGATTCCCACACTCGACCCTCTCCTCGCATTGTCTCCTCTCTATTCTGTTCTTACTATTTAACACATTGAAGGGATGACTGGTGACTCTCCTGCCCAGTCTTTGTGAGAACGACCCTTGAACTGTGAATGGGGGTCAAGCAGAAGGGATTGGTTTGGCCTTTAATGGAAGAGTTCGGAAAGCTGCAGAATATCCATCTGACTCTCAACCCAGCGAATGACCTTTGCCCTCCCAGGGGTCAGCCCATTTGGTTTCACTTGGACAGTTAGTCGCTCATACTCTCACACACAATGGCCCAAAAATTAGTGAGTGAGCCTTCGTGCGAGGGTAAGGCCTTCCCGCGATCTCTCACTGCGCGCTGGCTTTTTCAGTCCGAGCTCGCACGAACTTGATGTTCTGGACAGCATCTGTGCAGTGCTTTCGTATCCCACAGGCGTAGTTAATTCGTGCGAGCTGTGGGATCACGTGACTCAGTTAGAGCCAATGGCAGCACACCATCTTTCATTCATAGCTTTCACAGCACGGCTGTGAAAGCTATGAATACTATACCCCCCCAAAAGAACAGCTAAACCTCAATTAAATTTAAAAAAAAAACATCAGATTAATAAAATAAGTATAGTTAAATAAATTAACCATTTTAAACAAAAAATTAAATTTTTGAAAAAATTTAAAATCTTTTAAAAAGTTATAAAAATAAACTTACCTGTCTTTAAAGTCTCTAAAAAAGATATACCTGTAAAAAAAATTCAAAATAATACTTAATTAAGTACTTACCTTGTTAAAAGAGGGTCTTACGCCTCCTTTCTTTATGTCTAAAATCTTCCATGCTTACCTGCGCGTCCAAAGCACTAAGTGCACTGCGTGCGCGCAGCCTGTAGCGCGCACGCGGTTCACCTAGGAACCGCCCCCTTTTGAATTCACCAAGTGCCGGTTTTCAGCGCATGCGCAGTGCATGCAAAAAACCGGCAATTGGAGACAGAATACGCGAGAGTACACAGTGCGTACTCTCGCGTAGCGGCACTAATTTTTGGGCCATTGTGTCCACATTAGGTACAAATAATTGGGCACTATACTCGGAAACCTAGTGTCACGATATTTGTGTAGAGCTTCATGTTGATGCATTTCAGATATGTTTTGGGAGCAGCCTCATCAACTTGTCCTGCCACCTTCAAAGATTTGTGTATTTGAACCCCAGGTCTCTCTATTCACGAACCTCCTTTAAAATTGTACCATTTAACACCTTGATTCAATTGCCCCTCTACCGTCTAAACTCAAGGGAATACAAGCCTAGTCTATGTAACCTTTCCTCATAATTTAAGCCTTTTAGCCCCGGTATCATTCTGGCCCCCCCTCCAAGGCCAATATATCCTTCTTGAGGTGCGGGGCCCAGAACTGAACGCAGTGTCCAGATGTGGTCTGACCAGAGCTTTATATAACGGAAACATCACTTCCTCCCCTTTGTATTCCAGCCCCGAGGTAAAGGTCAACATTCCATTAGCCTTTTGTACCTTTGCACTGGCTTTTAGTGACTCGTGTACATGGACACCCAAATCTCTTCGCTCCTCCACATTTCCTAGTCTCTCGCCATTAAGAAAATATTCCGATTTGTCTTTCTCAGATCCAAAGTGAATGACCTAGTCTGCTTGGGGAGGGTTTAACGAAATTGGCAGGAGGGTGGTCACCAGCATATAGAAGTAGAAAAGAGGAATAAGGTGCATAAAGGAGGAAGAGTGTTGGATAGTACTAGAGAAGGAAGTAGTACCATATTAGACAGGAGCAGACTGAAAAGGACTACGAGGAATACAAAGACAGGTTTAGAATGCACGTATGTAAACGCACAAAGTGTGGTGAATAAGTTTGGTGAGCTACAAGCACAATTAGTCGTGTGGGAATATGATGTAGTGGCAATAACGGAAACGTAGCTTAAAAATGGCGAGGAGTGGGTGCTTAATATTCACGGATACAAGGTGTTCAGAAAGGACAGGGAAGGAAGAAAGGGAGGTAGGGTGGCAGTACTGATTAGGTAAGACACTGTAGTGTTGGAAAGAGAGGATGTCCTTGAGGGGGCAAGGACAGAATCCATTTGGTTAGAGTTGAGGAGCAAAAAGGGTATGATCACGGTATTGGGGGTATTTTATAGGCCTCCAAACACTGAGAAAGAGATAGAGAAGCAAATCTGCAGGGAAATCACAGATGTGCAAGAGCTATTGCGTGGCGATATTGGGGGACTTTAATTACCCAAATATTGATTGGGATAATGCTAGGGTAAAGGGAAAGGAGGGGGAGGAATTTTTGAAATGTGTTCAGGAGAATTTCCTTGACCAATATGTTCTCGGCCCAACTAGGAAGGAGGCGAGACTTCGGCAGTAGTTAAAGCAGTGAGAGCGGCTGGAGAGTGTGAGACTTCGGCAGTAGTTAAAGCAGCGAGAGCGGCTGGAGAGCGCGAGACTTCGGCAGTAGTTAAAGCAGCGAGAGCGGCTGGAGAGAGCGAGACTTCGGCAGTAGTTAAAACAGCGGGAACGACTGCAGAGCGCGAGACTTTGGCAGTAGTTAAAGCAGCGAGAGGCGCTGAGCTACAACGGACCGGTGAGTGTAAAGAAGTAAAAAGTAATCGAAGTGTGACGTCACCAGAAAGCAGGTAAGTGATTGGTTGGTGAGTATTTCTCTATTTCTCGCTTTTTTTCAAACTTGGGCGTCTAAATTTAAGTGCCTTGGTGTAGATTAAAAGATATACGTGTTCGAAATTTTAAAACTAATTAATTATTTAATTGAGATGGGAGACCAGGCAAGGTGTTGTTGTTGTTGCATGTGGGAGCCGGTGGACACCATTGAACATAAGAACATAAGAAATAGGAGCAGGAGTAGGCCAATCGGCCCCTCGAGCCTGCTCCGCCATTCAATAAGATCATGGCTGATCTGATCCTAACCTCAAATCTAAAGAACACAAGAAGTAGGAGCAGGACCCGGCCACTCAGCCCCTGGGCCCGCTCCGCCACCCACAGGGCCTTGACCGATCCGAACTCAGCCTCATGTCCAATTTCCTGCCCGCTCCCCGTAACCCCTAATTCCCTTTACTGCTAGGAAACTGTCTATTTCTGTTTTAAATTTATTTAATGATGTAGCTTCCACAGCTTCCTGGGGCAGCAAGTTCCACAGACCTACTACCCTCTGAGTGAAGAAGTTTCTCCTCATCTTAGTTTTGAAAGAGCAGCCCCTTATTCTAAGATTATGCCCCCTAGTTCTAGTTTCACCCATCCTTGGGAACATCCTTACCGCATCCACCCGATCAAGCCCCTTCACAATCTTATATGTTTCAATAAGATCGCCTCTCATTCTTCTGAACTCCAATGAGTAGAGTCCCAATCTACTCAACCTCTCCTCATATGTCCACCCCCTCATCCCCGGGATTAACCGAGTGAACCTTCTTTGTACTGCCTCGGGAGCAAGTATGTCTTTTCTTAAGTATGGACACCAAAACTGTATGCAGTATTCCAGGTGCGGTCTCACCAATACCTTATATAACTGCAGCAATACCTCCCTGTTTTTATAATCTATCCCCCTAGCAATAAAAGCCAACATTCCGTTGGCCTTCTTGATCACCTGCTGCACCTGCATACTAACTTTTTGATTTTCTTGCACTAGGACCCCCAGATCCCTTTGTACTGCAGTACTTTCCAGTTTCTCGCCATTAAGATAATAACTTGCTCTCTGATTTTTCCTACCAAAGTGCATAACCTCACATTTTCCAATATTGTATTGCATCTGCCAAATCTCCGCCCACTCACCCAGCCTGTCTATATCCCCTTGTAGGTTTTTTATGTCCTCCTCACTTTCTACTTTCCCTCCCATCTTTGTATCATCTGCAAACTTTGATATGTTACACTCGGTCCCCTCCTCCAAATCGTTAATATAGATTGTTGGGGACCCAGCACTGACCCCTGCGGAACACCACTGGCTACTGGTTGTGACCACATCTGCAGCAAATGTTGGCTGCTCGAGGAACTTCGGCTCAGAGTTGATGAGCTGGAGTCCGAACTTTGGACACATTAGGGAGGGGGAGCGTTCCCTGGACACTAAGTTCCAAGAGGCAGTCACACCCACTAGAGTAATTACTTCCAATTTGGCCCATGGTCAGGGACAGGAGGGTGTGACTACAAGCGAGGCAGGTATTGGGATCCAGGAGGTAGTGATAGAGGAGCCTCAGCCCTTGGCCTTGTCCAACAGGTACGAGATTCTTGCTCCGTGTGTGGACGAGGGCAGGGACTGCAGGGAGAATGAGCAAACTGACCACAGCACCGTGGTACAGGGAGCCATTCAAGTGGGGGAGTAAAAAGAAATGTTGTAGTGATAGGGGACAGTATAGTTAGGGGGATAGATACTGTTCTCTGCAGCCGAGCGCGTGAGTCTCGAAGGCTGTGTTGCCTGCCCGGTGTCAGGGTTAAGGACATCTCCTCTGGGCTGGAAAGGAACTTGGAGTGGGAGGGGGAGGATCCAGTTGTCATGGTCCACGTAGGCACCAATGACATAGGTAGGACAAAGAAAGAGGTTCTGCTGAGAGAGTATGAGCAGCTAGGGGCTAAATTAAAAAGCAGAACCACAAAGGTAATAATCTCTGGATTACTACCTGAGCCACGAGCGAATTTGCCGAGGGAAATAAGATCAGAGAAATGAACGAGTGGCTCAAAGACTGGTGTGGGAGAAATGGGTTTCGATTTGTGGGGCACTGGCACCAGTACTGGGATAGGAGGGAGCTGTTCCGTTTGGACGGGCTTCACTTGAACCCTGCTGGGGCTAGAGACCTGGCAAATCAAATAACTAGGGCTGTAGAGAGGGCTTTAAACTAAATAGTGGGAGGGAGGATCCAGGTGAGCGGGAATTTAAAAAGTCAATGAGAAATGAGAAAGCAATCGAGCAGGATAGAGATGGGGGAAATAATAACCAGAGTGTGACAGGAAGGGACAGAATGTTTAAAAATAAGAGTGCAACAGAAAATGGGGCCAAAACAAGGAGAAATGGCAAAAAGACAAAGTTAAAAGCTCTATATCTGAATGCACGCAGCATTCGTAACAAGATAGAAGAGTTATCAGCACAAATAGATACAAATGGGTATGATCTAATCGCCATTACAGAGACGTGGTTGCAAGGTGACCAGGGCTGGGAACTGAATATTCCAGGGTATTTGACAATTCGGAAGGATAGACAGAAAGGAAAGGGAGGTGGGTGGCTTTGTTGGTAAAGGATGGGATCAGTGCAGTGGTGAGAAGTGATATTGGCTCAGAAGATCAAGATGTAGAATCGGTTTGGGTGGAGATAAAAAATAATAAGGGGAAAAAGTCTCTGGTGGGCGTAATCTACAGACCCCCGAACAGTAGCAATGCTGTTGGACAGAGTATAAATCAACAAATAACGGAGGCCTGTAAAAAAGGTACGGTAATAATCATGGGTGATTTTAATCTCCATATTGATTGGACAAGTCAAATTGGCCATGGTAGCCTTGAGGAGGAGTTCATAGAGTGCATCCGGGATGGTTTCCTAGAACAGTATGTAATGGAACAAACCAGGGAGCAGGCTATCTTGGAACTGGTACAGTGTAATGAGACAGAATTAATAAATGATCTCATAGTAAAGGATCCTCTAGGAAAGAGTAATCATAGCATGGTTGAATTTCAAATTCAGTTGGAGGGTGAGAAAGTTGTATCTCAAACCAGTGTCCTGATCTTAAACAAAGGCAATTAACAATGGCATGAGGGCAGAACTGGCTAAAGTGGACTGGAAAAATAAATTAAAGGGTAAGACAGTTGAAATGCAGTGGCGGACATTTAAGGAGATATTTCATAACTCTCAACAAAAATATATTCCAGTGAGAAAGAAAGATTTTGAGAGAAGAGAGCACCATCATGGCTAACTAAGGAAGTAAAGGATGGTATCAAATTGAATACGAAGGCATACAATGTTGCCAAAATTGGTGGGAGACCAGAGGATTGGGAAATTTTTAAAAACCAGCAAAGGATGACTAAAAAAGAGAAGATGAATTATGAGAGTAAACTGGCAAGAAATATTAAAACAGATAGTAAGAGCTTCTACAGGTATATAAAAAGGAAGAGAGCAGCTAAAGTAAACGTTGGTCCCTTAGAGGATGAGACTGGGGAATTAATAATGGGGAACAGGGAAATGGCAGAGACTCTGAACAAATATTTTGTATCTGTCTTCACGGTAGAAGACACTAACAACATCCCAATAATGGATAATCAAGGGGCCACAGGGAGGGGGGAAACTAAAGACAATCACCATCACTAAGGAAATAGTACTTGGTAAAATAATGGGACTAAAAGATGACAAGTCCCCTGGACCAGATGGCCTGCATCCCAGAGTCTTAAAAGAAGTGGCTGCAGAGATAGTGGATGCATTGGTTGCAATATACCAAAATTTGCTGGACTCTGGAGAGGTCCCAGCGGATTGCAAAACCGCAAATGTAACGCCCCTATTTAAGAAAGGAGGGAGACAGAAAGCAGGAAACTATAGACTAGTTAGCCTAACATCTGTTGTTGGTAAAATGCTGGAGTACTTCATTAAGGAAGCAGTAGCAGGGCATTTGGAAAATCATAAAACCATGCTGACTCTGCTTCACTGCATTATGAAAGGGAAATCATGTTTAACAAATTTGCTGGAGTTCTTTGAGGATGTAACGAGCAGGGTAGAGAAAGGTGAGCCAGTGGATGTGGTGCATTTGGATTTCCAGAAGGCATTCAATAAGGTGCCACATAAAAGGTTACTGCATAAGATAAGAGCTCACGGAATTGGGGGTAATACATTAGCATGGATGGAGAATTGGCTAACTAACAGAAAGCAGAGAGTCGGGATAAATGGGTCATTTTCCGGTTGGCAAACGGTAACTACTGGCGTGCCACAGGGATCGGTGCTGGGGCCTCAACTATTTACAATCTACATTAATGACTTGGATGAAGGGACCGAGTGTAATGTAGCCAAGTTTGCAGATGCTACAAAGATGGGTGGGAAAGCAAGTTGTGCAGATGACTCAAAGAACCTGCAAAGGGATATAGACAGGCTAAGTGAGTGGGAAAACAGTTGGCAGATGGAGTATAATGTGGGAAAGTGTGAGGTTATCCACTTTGGCAGGAAAAATAAAAAAGCAAACTATTATTTAAATGGAGACAGATTACAAAATGCTACAGTTCAGAGGGACCTGGGGGTCCTTGTGCATGAAACACAAAAAGTTAGCATGCAGGTACAGCAAGTAATCAAAAAGGCAAATGGAATGTTGGCCTTTATTTCAAGGAGATTGGAGTATAAAAGCAGGGAAGTCCTGCTACAACTGTACAGGGTATTGATAAGACCACACCTTGAGTACTGCATACAGTTTTGGTCTCCTTATTTAAGGAAGGATATACTTGCATTGGAGGCAGTTCAGAGACGATTCACTAGGTTAATTCCAGAGATGAGGGGGTTGACTTATGAGGAAAGGTTGAGCAGGCTGGGCCTATACTCATTGGAATTTAGAAGAATGAGAGGTGATCTTATTGAAACATATAAGATACTGAGGGGGCTCAACAAGGTAGATGCAGAGAGGATGTTTCCCCTCATGGGGAAATCTAGAACTCGGGGGCATAGTTTCAGAATAAAGGGTCGCCCTTTTAGAACTGAGATGAGGAGGAATTTCTTCTTAGAGGGTCGTAAATCTGTGGAATTCTCTGCCCCAGAGAGATGTGGAGGATTCGTGATTAAATACATTTAAGGTGGAGATAGACAGATTTTGCAAGATAAGGGAGTGAAGGATTATGGGGAGCGGGCTGAGAAGTGGCTTTGAACCCAAGATCAGCCATGATCTTGTTGAATGGCAGAGCAGGCTCGAGGGGCCAAGTGGCCTATTCCTGATCCTATTTCTTATGTGGGATTGCTGGATCTGGTGCTGGGGAATGAGATGGGCCAGGTCGACCAAGTGTCTGTGGGAGAACACTTGGGTACGAGTGATCATCGTATCATAAGGTTTAGATTAGTAATGGAGAAGAGCAAGGAACAATCTAAAGTAGAACTTCTAAATTGGAAGAGGGCTAACTTCAATGGGAGGAGAGCGGATCTAGCCAGGGTAAAATGGAACCAAAGACTGACAGGAAAAACTAACAGAACAATGGGTGATCTTTAAGGAGGAGATGTTTCAGGTACAGGCTAGGTACATTCCAACAAGAGGGAAAGGTAGGGGAACCAAAGCCAGGGCTCCTTGGATGACGAGGGAGCTAGAGAATATGATGAAACAAAAAAGAGGGTGTATGATGCATTTAAGGTGAATTCTTCAAGTGAGAACCAGACCAAATACAATAAGTTGAGAGGGGAAGTGAAGAGGAAAATAAGACTGGTAAAGAGAGAATATAAGAATAGAATGACAGTTAACGTAAAAGGGAACCCAAAAATCTTCTACCGGCATGTAAATAGTAAGTGGGTAGTAAGAGGCAGGGTGGGGCCTATTAGAGACAAAGGTGGTGATATATGCTTAGAGGCGCAGGGCAAGGATAGAATACTCAATGAGTACTTTGTATCGGTGTTTACTAAGGAAGAAGATGCTGACAAAATATCGGTAGAAGCGGAGATGGTAGAGGTAATGGATGGGATGAAAATTGATAGGCAGGATGTACTGGAAAGGCTGGATATGCTTAGAGTGGATAAGTCGCCTGGTCCGGATGGCTTGCATCCCAGGTTGCTAAGTGAATTGGGGGAGGAGATAGCAGAAGGGCTTGCCATAATTTTCCATTCTTCTCTAGATGCGGGGGAGGTGCCAGAGGATTGGAAAGTGGCAAATGTGACACCATTGTTCAAGAAAGTGTGTAAGGACAATCCTAGTAACTACAGGCCGGTCAGTTTAACATCAGTGGTGGGTAAAGTTTTAGAAACAATAATCAAGGAAAAAATGAATGGGCACTTGGAGAAGTTTAAGTTAATTAAGGAGAGTCTGCACGGATTTGTAAAAGGCAGATCGTGTTTGACTAATCGAATTGAATTTTTTGATGAAGTAACAGAGAAGGTTGATGAAGGGAATGCAGTGGATGTTGTCTATATGGATTTTAAGAAAGCGTTTGATAAAGTCCCACATAGAAGGCTGGTTAACAAAATTGAGGCTCATGGAATAAGAGGGTCAGTGGCAGGTTGGATAAGAAATTGGTATAAGGACAGAAAACAGCGAGTCGTGGTAAATGGCTGTTTTTCAGACTGGAGGATGGTAGACAGTGGTGTTCCCCAAGGGTCAGTGCTGGGGCCACTGCTTTTTTTGATATACACAAATGACTTGGATATTGGAATACAGAGTAGAATTTCTAAATTTGCCGATGACATCAAGCTTGGAGGTGTGGCAAAGTGAGAGGATACAAATCAACTGCAACAGGACATAGAAAGGCTAGCAGAATGGGCAGACAAGTGGCAGATGGAATTTAATACAGAGAAGTGTGAGGTGATGCATTTTGGCAGAAGGGATAGGCAATATACACTTAATGGCACTGTTCTAAAGAGTGTGCAGGGACAGAGGGACCTGGGGGTTCATGTGCATATTGAGAGAGTAGTTACCAAAGCATATGGGATCTTAGGCTTCATAAATAGAGGTACTGAGTACAAAAACAGGGAAGTTATGTTGAACCTTTATAAAGCTCTGGTTAGACCACAACAAAGTATTGCATCTAGTTCTGGTCACCACACTTTAGGAAGGATGTGAAGGTCCTTGAGAGGGTGCAGAGGAGATTTACCAGAATGGTTCCAGGGATGAGGGATCTTAGCTACAAGGACAGGTTGGAGAAGCTGGGGTTGTTCTCCTTGGAGCAAAGGAGGTTGAGGGGAGATTTGATAGAGGTGTACAAGATTATGACGGGTTTGGATAGGCTAGACGGGGAAAGGCTGTTCCCACTAGTTGATGGTACAAGGACTAGGGGACACAGATTTAAGGTTTTGGGCAACAGATACAGGGGGGATGTGAGGAAGAACTTTTTTACGCAGCGAGTGGTGATGACCTGGAACTCGCTGCCGACGAGGGTGGTGGAAGCGGAGACACTCAATGTTTTCAAAAGGAAATTGGATAGGCACTTGAGGGAAATAAACTTGCAGGGCTACGGGGATAGAGCGGGGGAATGGGACTGACTTGATCGCTCTGCAGAGAGCCGGCACGGACTCGATGGGCCGAATGGCCTCTTTCTGTGCCGTAATGACTCTTTGACCTCACACTTCCCATTCACTTAGTCTGTCTATGTCCTCCCGTAACTTCCTGCTCTCATCGACATAACTTACTGTGCCTCCTAACTTAGTGTCATCTGCAAAATTGGAAATACAACATCAGTTCAGTGACAGAATTTTATTACAGCACATCATCAAAAATAGGTTGTGCATTGAGATGAAAATTTATGTTTGTCTCAGCATAGTCCAATTGAAAGCTACGCGGTGGATGAGATGAACTCTCGCATCAGAAAGCAGACCTGCTATTCTCGCTACCTGCTACATGACCCAGCATCCATTCAGGAGAGAAAGGGCGTTTAGTTTGTTTACATCATGGCACCTGGCAGGAGATAGGTGTGTGATTGGAGCCAACTGTTCCTGCCCATTCCTGGAGACCGAGGATCACACCAGGATGAGAGTGACGCTGACAGCGGGAATCTGGTGATTGGCTGCTTGTTCTACACGCAGCACCTCAAACCCTGCCGAGTCAGACATATGTTACCATCTTTACTTCACATGAGGAACATGGGGCTGTTCCTGTGCCTCAGTTACAGTTCTGGGCGCCATTATAGAAAGAACATTAAAGCCACAGAGAGCGGACAGTGTAGATTTATCAGGATTGGAACTATAGTTAATGAGGAGAGACAGGAGATAGTGGGACTGTTCCCACTGGAGCAGAGAAGGTTAAGGGGAGATTTAAGAGAGTATTTTTTAAAATCATGAATTGTTTTGATAGTGAAGAGGGCGACTATTTCCTCTGGTTGGGGAAGTCATTGATTGGACAACCGACTCATCGGCTCCCATAAGCGCGTCATCTTGACTGCTCCCGCTAACCTAAGCAAAACTAGGTAAAAGTCCCAAAGAAGCTCCAGCGCGCTGTAGGGTTAATTACATCTCCGTAACGGAACGACACAAGCACCTTTCATCTACATGCGGTTACTACATGGGTGCGTTTGTCTGATACGTCACTAGGCCAAGTGACGTTACTGCTCCCTCCCCCCAGTGCGCATCCGTACTACATGAGCAACTATGGCTGTCCGACGTCGCCTTCACTCACCTATCTCTCTTCAATATATAATAGAGAGAGAGCTAGTCAACCTTTACACTCCCCTTATACACCCAGACTAGCCGCCACCATTCCTGCTCATTAAAATTCCATTCTTACAACTTCCCACAAGCTGATTCCTGCATGTCTCAGCAGTCAGAGGCTGACATCCTTAATTAACCTCGACAACTTTGACAGTTAGTTTAATATATATGGTTATTCAACTCCCTCAGTACTGCCCCTCCGACAGTGCAGCACTCCCTCAGTACTGCCCCTTCGACAGTGCAGCGTTCCCTCAGTACTGCCCCTCCGACAGTGCAGCGTTCCCTCAGTACTGCCCCTTCGACAGTGCAGCGTTCCCTCAGTACTGCCCCTCCAACAGTGCAGCGTTCCCTCAGTACTGCCCCTTCGACAGTGCGGCGCTCCCTCAGTACTGCACCTCCGACAATGCAGCACTCCCTCAGCACGGCCCCTCCGACAGTGCAGCACTCCCTCAGTACTGCATCTTCGGAGGGCCAGCGCAGCGAGCAGTATATTCCCCATCGGACGCACAGCGAGCAGTATATTCCCCATGGGCCGGCGCAGCAAGCAGTATATTCCCCATCGGCTGTACAGCGAGCTGTATATTCCCCATCGAACACGCAGCAAGCAGTATATTCCCCATCGAACATGCAGCGAGCGGTATATTCCCCATCGAACACGCAGCGAGCGGTATATTCCCCATCGGACAGCGCAGGGAGCTGTATATTCCCCATCGAACACGCAGCAAGCTGCATAATCCCCATCGAACGCACAGCGAGCGGTATATTTCCCATCGAACACGCAGCGAGCAGTATATTCCCCATCAGACAGCGCAGGGAGCAGTATATTCCCCATCGGACAGCGCAACGAGCAGTATATTCCCCATCGGACAGCGCAACGAGCAGTATATTCCCCATCGGACAGCGCAGCGAGCAGTATATTCCCCATCGGACAGCGCAGCGAGCAGTATATTCCCCATCGGACAGCGCAGGGAGCAGCATATTCCCCATCGGACAGCGCAACGAGCAGTATATTCCCCATCGGACAGCGCAGCGAGCAGTATATTCCCCATCGGACAGCGCAGCGAGCAGTATATTCCCCATCGGACAGCGCAGGGAGCAGTATATTCCCCATCGGACAGCGCAGGAAGCAGCATATTCCCCATCGGACAGCGCAGTGAGCAGTATATTCCCCATCGGACAGCGCAGCGAGCAGTATATTCCTCATCGGACAGCGCAGTGAGCAGTATATTCCCCATCGGACAGCGCAGCGAGCAGTATATTCCCCATCGGACAGCGCAGCGAGCGGTATATTCCCCATCGGACAGCGCAGTGAGCAGTATATTCCCCATCGGACAGCGCAGCGAGCAGTATATTCCTCATCGGACAGCGCAGCGAGCAGTATATTCCCCATCGGACAGCGCAGTGAGCAGTATATTCCCCATCGGACAGCGCAGCGAGCAGTATATTCCTCATCGGACAGCGCAGCGAGCAGTATATTCCCCATCGGACAGCGCAGCGAGCGGTATATTCCCCATCGGACAGCGCAGGGAGCAGTATATTCCCCATCGGACAGCGCAGGAAGCAGCATATTCCCCATCGGACAGCGCAGGGAGCAGTATATTCCCCATCGGACAGCGCAGCGAGCTGTATATTCCCCATCGGACAGCGCAGCGAGCAGTATATTCCCCATCGGACAGCGCAGGAAGCAGCATATTCCCCATCGGACAGCGCAGGAAGCAGCATATTCCCCATCGGACAGCGCAGCGAGCAGTATATTCCCCATCGGACAGCGCAGCGAGCAGTATATTCCCCATCGGACAGCGCAGCGAGCAGTATATTCCCCATCGGACAGCGCAGCGAGCAGTATATTCCTCATCGGACAGCGCAGCGAGCAGTATATTCCCCATCGGACAGCGCAACGAGCAGTATATTCCCCATCGGACAGCGCAGCGAGCAGTATATTCCCCATCGGACAGCGCAGCGAGCTGTATATTCCCCATCGGACAGCGCAGCGAGCAGTATATTCCCCATCAGACAGCGCAGGAAGCAGCATATTCCCCATCGGACAGCGCAGGGAGCAGTATATTCCCCATCGGACAGCGCAGGAAGCAGCATATTCCCCATCGGACAGCGCAGTGAGCAGTATATTCCCCATCGGACAGCGCAGGGAGCAGTATATTCCCCATCGGACAGCGCAGGAAGCAGCATATTCCCCATCGGACAGCGCAGTGAGCAGCATATTCCCCATCGGACAGCGCAGCGAGCAGTATATTCCCCATCGGACAGCGCAGCGAGCGGTATATTCCCCATCGGACAGCGCAGGAAGCAGCATATTCCCCATCGGACAGCGCAGCGAGCAGTATATTCCCCATCGGACAGCGCAGGGAGCAGTATATTCCTCATCGGACAGCGCAGCGAGCAGTATATTCCCCATCGGACAGCGCAGCGAGCAGTATATTCCCCATCGGACAGCGCAGCGAGCAGTATATTCCTCATCGGACAGCGCAGCGAGCAGTATATTCCTCATCGGACAGCGCAGCGAGCAGTATATTCCCCATCGGACAGCGCAGCGAGCAGCATATTCCCCATCGGACAGCGCAGGAAGCAGCATATTCCCCATCGGACAGCGCAGGGAGCAGTATATTCCCCATCGGACAGCGCAGCGAGCTGTATATTCCCCATCGGACAGCGCAGCGAGCAGTATATTCCCCATCGGACAGCGCAGGAAGCAGCATATTCCCCATCGGACAGCGCAGGAAGCAGCATATTCCCCATCGGACAGCGCAGCGAGCAGTATATTCCCCATCGGACAGCGCAGCGAGCAGTATATTCCCCATCGGACAGCGCAGCGAGCAGTATATTCCCCATCGGACAGCGCAGCGAGCTGTATATTCCCCATCGGACAGCGCAGCGAGCAGTATATTCCCCATCGGACAGCGCAGGAAGCAGCATATTCCCCATCGGACAGCGCAGCAAGCGGTATATTCCCCATCGGACAGCGCAGGGAGCAGTATATTCCCCATCGGACAGCGCAGCGAGCAGCATATTCCCCATCGGACAGCGCAGCAAGCGGTATATTCCCCATCGGACAGCGCAGCGAGCAGTATATTCCCCATCGGACAGCGCAGGGAGCAGTATATTCCCCATCGGACAGCGCAGGGAGCAGTATATTCCCCATCGGACAGCGCAGGGAGCAGTATATTCCCCATCGGACAGCGCAGGGAGCAGTATATTCCCCATCGGACAGCGCAGGGAGCAGTATATTCCCCATCGGACAGCGCAGCGAGCAGTATATTCCCCATCGGACAGCGCAGGGAGCAGTATATTCCCCATCGGACAGCGCAGCAAGCGGTATATTCCCCATCGGACAGCGCAGCGAGCAGTATATTCCCCATCGGACAGCGCAGCGAGCAGTATATTCCCCATCGGACAACGCAGGGAGCAGTATATTCCCCATCGGACAGCGCAGAGAGCGGTATATTCCCCATCGGACAGCGCAGCGAGCAGTATATTCCCCATCGGACAGCGCAGCGAGTAATTTATTCCCCATCGGACAGCGCAGGGAGCAGTATATTCCCCATCGGACAGCGCAACGAGCAGTATATTCCCCATCGGACAGCGCAGCGAGCAGTATATTCCCCATCGGACAGCGCAGCGAGCAGTATATTCCCCATCGGACAACGCAGGGAGCAGTATATTCCCCATCGGACAGCGCAGCGAGCAGCATATTCCCCATCGGACAGCGCAGCAAGCGGTATATTCCCCATCGGACAGCGCAGCGAGCAGTATATTCCCCATCGGACAGCGCAGGGAGCAGTATATTCCCCATCGGACAGCGCAGGGAGCAGTATATTCCCCATCGGACAGCGCAGGGAGCAGTATATTCCCCATCGGACAGCGCAGGGAGCAGTATATTCCCCATCGGACAGCGCAGGGAGCAGTATATTCCCCATCGGACAGCGCAGCGAGCAGTATATTCCCCATCGGACAGCGCAGGGAGCAGCATATTCCCCATCGGACAGCGCAGCAAGCGGTATATTCCCCATCGGACAGCGCAGCGAGCAGTATATTCCCCATCGGACAGCGCAGCGAGTAATTTATTCCCCATCGGACAGCGCAACGAGCAGTATATTCCCCATCGGACAGCGCAGCGAGCAGTATATTCCCCATCGGACAACGCAGGGAGCAGTATATTCCCCATCGGACAGCGCAGAGAGCGGTATATTCCCCATCGGACAGCGCAGCGAGCAGTATATTCCCCATCGGACAGCGCAGCGAGTAATTTATTCCCCATCGGACAGCGCAGGGAGCAGTATATTCCCCATCGGACAGCGCAACGAGCAGTATATTCCCCATCGGACAGCGCAGCGAGCAGTATATTCCCCATCGGACAGCGCAGCGAGCAGTATATTCCCCATCGGACAGCGCAGGGAGCAGTATATTCCCCATCGGACAGCGCAGGGAGCGGTATATTCCCCATCGGACAGCGCAGCGAGCAGTATATTCCCCATCGGACAGCGCAGGGAGCAGTATATTCCCCATCGGACAGCGCAGGGAGCGGTATATTCCCCATCGGACAGCGCAGGGAGCAGTATATTCCCCATCGGACAGCGCAGCGAGTAATTTATTCCCCATTTGTAGTTTGTGTACAAGCCCCTCCCCAGGATAGACCAACGCATCGTGCCCGAGGACATGTTTCAATTTTGCAATTATGAAGGATAGAAATTCTTCAAAAACACCACAATACAAATGGTCTGCTTGATGTGTTGAAGGCGGCCTCGCTCAATCAGTTAGCATCTATGGAACCCCAGCTGGCTTGAATTACTGTTACAGCCATCAAACTTCAACCAGGCAGCTCATAAAAAGAGATTTTACACAGTCTCCCGTGGATCAAAGTCGAAACAGCTGGTGGAAAGGTGCAGAACGGAGCATCCCACAAATGCTGCCAACATGGCTGATCATCGATTGCTGTCATTTTTTCTAGATGAAGGTTTAAATCAATTCGAATTGATGAGTAACGCCAAACCGTTCTAAAGCCCCAAAATTGCAGTAATTTTTGCTCACAGTATTTATGCAAAAATTATCCTGTTCTTTGCAAACCTCGATTCAAAACAAATGATCCAAATATTCCCTCATCAGTTTAGAAAAGGGGAAAATAGATGAATCTTCTCTTTGAGTCTCAGCCCAGGCCCAAGGAGTGCAGCACAAAGTTCCAAAATCCCTTTTATTAAACACAAATTGGCAAACGCACTCCCATTTGGGAAATGGGACTCAACGGTGCAGCAGATTGTTGCACTTCAACTAGAGAAACTTCAACCAGAGAAACATCAAACACAATACAGCTTCCTGTGACTCGAACTTTATTGCATCACTTCCTGTGATTAGTCCAGGATAAATACTGGACTGATCAGTTGGATCCTGGAGAGGCATAGAGTAAGACCTCTTTTGTATGTAGCACCTTTTTAGTTGATTAAAGCTTACTTTAAGTTCACCACGCGTAAGGCTCATTCTTACGACACACACGACTCTCCAAAACCAGGGCCCAAGTTCTGACTAATTATAATAATGATGATGGGTGTTACTCTATTCATTAGAAATTTTTGAAGTGATTCTGAGGAAGCCTTTGTGGAAATGTATTTGGGTCACAGTTGTATTTAACATTCACGGGGCTTCCGCTCATTCAAAAATGACAGACAGCAAATCTCCAAGCAGCCAATGGCTCGGGCCCACGAGAACCTTTCCACAAACTAAAAGGTAGTTTTATGCTGAACAGAGTTCCCGATTCTCTGGGACATCAGATAGGTACTCTGCAAAATTACTTCTTAAAAACTAAAACCCATCTAAGGAAATATGTTCAACTTTAATTTGTTTATCTTATTTAATCCTTTTCTGAAACTAAAGATATTTAAGTGCTAAAGATCACTATTTGGCCTGGAGTGAGGATTGCAGCACAGTGCGAGGAGCAGGTGGAGATCCGCTCCCCAGTTAACAGCCTCTCGCGTGGATGTTTCAGGAACACAATCACTTTCTCTGCATCAACTCTTCATTGAAATAAAAGTCAAGATCAACATGAAGGTGACTGAAATTTTAATCATAGCAAAAGGGTAAAATAGAGAGGGACTCAAACCTTGATTGTAAAACAGAGAGAATAAAACAAGAGGCAGCACGAGAGAGAGCGCAAGAGAGACAAAGAGAGAGCCCAAAACAGTAAATAAAACAGCATGAACATAAAACCATGAGATTAAAACAGCAGGAAAGAGAATTGAGGGGAAAATAAAAAAAAGACTAAAACTAAGTGAATAAAATAGTAACTGGGAGAGTAAAACAGAGAGAGTGAGAGTGTAAAGGAGCGACAGTAACTGCTAAAACTTCCTATATCTTATTTAAATTAAGCCACTGTTCATAAATCAGGTGCTTTGCTCTTTCAATGTCTCCTTGTTCTTTCTGACTGATAAAGATTATTTCCACAATCTTTCAACATTGGCCCCAACACTGACAAACACTGCAGAGCAGGTGATGCTGTCCCTCCCAGTGTCAATCAGCTGGAGGTGCCTGTCTGCTGCAGTTAGATTCTCATTCAGAGATGGCACACACTTCACCCGAGGCTGTGACAACAACAAAAAATAAACTTCAAGATTGAAGACAATTGTCTGTGATTTCTGACTTGTGCTGAATATTTAACTGATGCAGGAGGAAGATTTCAAAGACATCAAATCTTCACATGCTGTGGCCTGCAGCCAAAGTGCCTTTTGGTTGCGATTTAAGAACATAAGAAATAGGAGCAGGAGTCGGCCATTCGGCCCCTCGAGCCTGCTCCGTCATTCAATAAGATCATGGCTGATCTTCTACCTCATCTCCACTTTCCTGCACTATCCCCATATCCCTTGATTCCCTTAATATTCAAAAATCTATCGATCTCTGTTTTGAATATACTCAATGACTGAGCCTTCACAGCCCTCTGGGGTAGAGAATTCCAAAGATTCACCACCCTCAGTGAAGAAATTTCTCCTCATCTCAGTCCTAAATGGCCGACCCCTTATTCTGAGACTGTGACCCCTGGTTCTGGACTCCCCAGCCAGGGGAAACATCCTCCCTGCATCTACCCTGTCAAGCCCTGTAAGAATTTTGTATTTTTCAATGAGATCACCTCTCATTCTTCTAAACTCTAGAGAATATAGGCCTAGTCTACTCAATCTCTCCTCACAGGACAATCCCCCCATCCCAGGAACCAGTCTGGTGAACCTTTGTTGCACTCCCTCTATGGCAAGTATATCCTTTCTTAGGTAAGGAGACCAAAACTGTATACAATACTCCAGGTGTGGTCTCACCAGGGCCCTATATAATTGCAGTAAGACATCTTTACTCTTATACTCAAATCCTCTTGCAATAAAGGCCAACATACCATTTGCTTTCCTAATTGCTTGCTGTACCTGCATGTTAACTTTCAGTGATTCGTGTACAAGGACACCCACGTCCCTCTGAACAACATTTCCCAATCTCTCACCATTTAAAAAATACTCTGCTTTTCTATTTTTCCTACCAAAGTGGATAATTTCACATTTCTCCACATTATATTCGATTTGCCATGTTCTTGCCCATTCAGTTAGCCTGTCTATATCCCCTTGAAGCCTTCTTGCATCCTCCTCACAACCTGCATTCTCACCCACTTTTGTATCATCAGCAAACTTGGACATATTACATTTGGTCCCCTCATCCAAATCATTGATATAGATTGTGAATATCTGAGGCCCAAGCACTGATCCTTGCGGTACCCCACTAGTTACTGCCTGCCAACCTGAAATAACCCGTTTATTTCTACTCTCTGTTTTCTGTCCGTTAACCAATCCTCAATCCATGCTAGTATATTAACGCCAATCCCATGAGCCCTAATTTTGTTTAATAACCTCTTGTGTGGCACCTTATCGAATGCTTTCTGAAAATCCAAATACATCACATCCACTGGTTCCCCCTTATCTGTTCTGCTAGTTACAACCTCAAAAAATTCTATCAGATTTGTCAAACACGATTTCCCTTTCATAAATCAGTGTTGACTCTGCCTAATTCTATTATTATTTTCTAAGTGCCCTGTTACCACGTCCTTAATAATAGATTCTAGCATATTCCCTACTACTGATGTCAGGCTAACTGGTCTGTAGTTCCCCATTTTCTGTCTCCCTCCTTTCTTAAATAGTGGGGTTACATTTGCTACCTTCCAATCCACGGGAACCGTTCTAGAATCTATGGAAGTTTGGAAAATGACAACCAATGCATCCACTATCTCTATAGACACCTCTTTCAAAACCCTAGGATGCAGGCCATCAGGTCCAGGGGATTTCAGTCCCATTAATTTCTCTAGTACTACTTTTTTACTAATACTAATTTCTTTCAGTTTCTCATTCTTGCTAGACCCTTGGAACTTGTATTTCCGGGAAGTTTTTTGCGTCTTCTTCCGTGAAGACAGACACAAAGTATTTGTTTAATTTCTCCGCCATTTCCTTATTCCCCATTATAATTTCTCCTGTCTCATCCTGTAAGGGACCCACATTTACTTTTGCTAATCTTTTCCTTTTTACATACCAATAGAAGTTTTTACAGTCTGTTTTTATGTCTCTCGCTAGTTTACTCTCATATTCAATTTTCCCTTTATCAATTTCTTGGTCCTCCTTTGCTGAATTCTAAAATCCTCCCAATCCTCAGGCTTACTACACTTTTTGGCAACATTATAAGCCTCTTCCTTTGATCTAATACTATCTTTAACTTCTCTTGTTAGCCACGGTTGGACCACTTTTCACAGAATCACAGAATCCCCACAGTACAGATAGAGGCCATTTCGGCCCATCGAGCCTGCACCGACACATATCCCACCCTATCCCGTAACCCCACGTATTTAATCCCCCCCAACACTAAGGGTCAATTTATCATAGCCAAATCAACCTAACCCGCACATCTTTGGACTGTGGGAGGAAACCGGAGCACCCGGAGGAAACCCACGCAGACATGGGGAGAATGTGCAAACTCCACACAGACAGTCACTCGTGGCCAGATTCGAACCCGGGTCCCTGGCGCTGTGAGGCAACAGTGCTAACCACTATGCCACCGTGTTGCCGCTTTTCCTGTGGGGTTTTTGTGCCTTAAAGGAATGTTTATTTGTTGTAAATTATGTATTAATTCTTTAAATGTTAGCCATTGCTTCTCTACCGTCATACCTTTTAATGTAGTTTCCCAATCTACCTTAGCCAACTCGCCCCTCATACCTACATAGTTTGCTTTGTTTAGATTTAAGACCCTAGTTTCAGATTTAACTAAGTCACTTTCAAACTCAATATAAAATTCTATCATATTATGGTCACTCTTCCCTAAAGGCCCCTTTACTACAAGGTTATTAATTAACCCTTTCTCGTTGCACAATACTAGATCTAAAATAACCTGTTCCCTAGTTGGTTCCTCAACATACTGATCTAGAAAACTATCTTGCATACATTCCATAAATTCGTCCTCCACACTATTACTGCAGATTTGGTTTGCCCAGTCTATATGTAGATTAAAGTCCCCCATGATTACTGTATTACCCTTGTTACATACGCCTCTAATTTCCTGATTTATACTCTGCCCTACATTACAACTACTGTTTGGGGGCCTATAAACAACTCCCACCAATGTTTTCTCTCTACTGTCTTTATCCCATCCTTTATTATCAGGGTTACCCCATCTCCTTTTCCATTTTGCCTATCTGTTCTAAAAGTTAAGTATCCTGGAATATTTAGTTGCCAACCTTGGCCACTTTGCAACCACGTCTCCATTATGGCTCTTAGATCAAACCTGTTCATTTCTATCTGCGCTATTAATTCATCTATTTTGTTGTGAATGCTTCGCGCATTCAGATATAGTGCTTTTAGCAAGGAGACCGAGGAACCGCCAAGATCAAAACTCAACTCCAACCTTACTCTCAAATACATTTTGGCATCAACCCAACTCTCGTGGACACTGCAAGACACAAACTGCAAGCCCATCTCTGGACAAACCGCGAGTCTGCCTCTGGACGCTGTAAGTCACGAACCGTGAGTTTGTCTCCATACTGTTACCACAGTTCTGGCTTCACGCCTCTTGCTGCTCGCGTGGATTTAGATAAATTGGAAAATGGAAATAACAGTCAGAAAAAAATACTGGCGGCCTCTCAAAGAAAAGGCATTTTCCTGCTGAGTGATAATGGGGGAAATGGTGGCAGTTCAGACCATCGGTCTCGATCAATAACACCGACCTTTAACCTGTGCCATTTCTTTCCAACAGAAAAGCAAAATATAAAAATAAAAAATACAAGCATGGTGCAAAAATATCCAAAAGGTGTGGCACAGTTTAAGCATCTGAATATCACTGGGTTTGTGTCCCATTTAACACCAAACTATGAAATATTCCAATTTCAATTCGGGTGCATGCTTAAACAAGGCACCTGATTGAATGACAAAATCAACCAACTATGTGACCACACAGTGAGGAGCTTCAGTTGACTTAAGCATCAGTAGATAAACAGCGAACAACTGGATTTATGTACAGAGTTCATGGGATCTGGACGTCGCTGGCAAGGCCGGCATTTATTGCCCATCCCTAGTTGCCCTCGAGAAGGTGGTGGTGAGCCGCCTTCTTGAACTGCTGCAGCCCCTGTGGTGAAGGTATTCCCACTGTGCTGTTAGGGAGGGAGTTCCAGGATTTTGACCCAGCGACGATGAAGGATTGGTGATATACTTCCAAGTTAGGATGGTGTGTGACTTGGAGGGGAACTTGCAGGTGGTGATGTTCCCATGCGCCTGTTGCACTTGTCCTTCTAGGTGAAAGAGGTCATGGGAGGTGCTGCCGAAGAAGCCTTGGTGAGTTGCTGCAGTGCATCTTGTAGATGGTACACACTGCAGCCACTGTATGCCAGTGGTGGAGCGAGTGAACATTTAAGGTGGTGGATGGGGTGCCAATCAAGTGGGCTGCTTTGTCCTGGATGGTGTCGAGCTTCTTGAGTGTTGTTGGAGCTGCACTCATCCAGGCAAGTGGAGAGTATTCCATCACACTCCTGACTTGTGCCTTGTAGATGGTGGAAAGGCTTTGGGGAGTCAGGAGGTGAGACACTCACTGCAGAATACCCAGCCTCTGACCTGCTCTTGTTGCCACAGTATTTATGTGGCTGGTCCAGTTAAGTTTCTAGTCAATGGTGACCCTCAGGATATTGATGGTGGGGGATTCGGCGATGGTAATGCCGTTGAATGTCAAGGGGCGGTGGTTAGACACTCGCTTGTTGGAGATAGTCACTGCCTGGCACTTGTGTGGCACGAATGTTACCCGCCACTTATTAGCCCAAGCCTGAAGGTCTGGGTTGGGAGGCAATGTAGGCCAGTGGGGAACCATGGGGGGGAATTTTTCAGGGGTCAGCGGGCGCGATTGGTGGTGGGTTGGGTGGGAAAATGTTTTTTTTTGACAGTGGGTCGGGACCCCGCTGTCAACCCGCCACCACGCGCCTTTCCCAAACGTTGGGTCTGTAAACGCTGAGCAGACCCAATACGCAGCAGCGGGGGAGGCAATTCAGGTCATTATAACCTTGTTAACAGACCATTAAGAACTATTTTGAGCTCACCTTCAGAGTTTACCAGGTCGCCCACAGGGTCCACGCTGCTCAGGGATCACGTCAGGTAAGCAGGTCGGGAGTTGAATGGTCATGGAATCATCTCATTACTTGACAGCTGCAAATGTGCTATAAAACCTTCCATCTCACTACTGTTCACTTTCCAAGCTCAGAAGCTGTTGCTTACTGCATTTGGAAGACAGATTGCGCTTTATGCAGGTTGCAAGTGTTTGGAGTAAACTCTGTATCCAGTGTCACCTCATTGGAACAACCTCTCTCACCATTTACAGATCGCTTCTGTCATCTCAAGTTCACCTGCCATCTATTCCATCAGCATCGGTGCCCTTGAAACTATCTCACCTTGGTCCTCAGAATCCCACCACGATCAGCCCCAACACCAGCAGCACCAGGCACACCAGCAGCACCAACGCCAACCTTCTCCACAATCAACTGATGCTGCACAGGACACAGGGAATCAGTACCCGACCACATTGCTGCCTGCACCATGGCCAGATTTACTTCACTTGACGCTGTACACCCTGGCTGCCACATGATGTGCCAGGTTGGCACCACCCCACACCAACACCATAAAGCATCCATACAATGCCCAAGCCATTCCTTTCACAGTCATCACCATTGCGGGGGGCATCGTTATGTCTCACCATTCACTACAACTCACGAAGCCACTTCCAAAAGTGCACACAGATCTGTCCAAGAATGCAAAGTGTTCAAAATAAAGGTTTCAATGTTTGACAACACATTAACAGAAACTTCACATGAATATTGGCTAATACACACAAGTGCCTACCCTTGTGTGTTATTAGTTGGTATGATTGGACTAGGATGAGGGTGAGTGTGAGGGGTGGCTAGTGAGATGACGACGTGATAATGTAGATACAGGGGGATGGGTGGAGGTGCAAGGCAAGTTGGTGTGAGTAAGGATGTGCAGGAGTAGGGTAGGGATGGCAGAGTGATGGGGATGTGATGCGTGGCACAGCAGGATGAGGTTGAGTGTGGCTTTGCAGTAACATTTCGTGATCTACTGAGATCATTGAAAGGCTTGTGCCACTGCAGCCTGGTCCTCCTGACGACATCCCTGCTTGTGCCCTCCTGTGCAATGTGCAACCAGGCTGCATTGGTCTCCTGGCGAGGTCTCTTCCGCCCATTAGAAGGGAAGAGAACCTCCCTGTGTGCTGTGACTCCCTGCATAAGCATAAGGCAGAGTCGATCAACAGTGGTAGCTAGTTAAATACGAGATAGGCAAGGGACAAGGAACATGTGCCCTGACCAGGAGTAAAAGCGCTGCAAAGGATGGGGTTCCATGGATAAATAGAATTGTTCAATTTTACTTAAAGCAGCAGGCCATTCGGCCCATGGTACCTGTCCCGACTCGGAGTATTCCCTTAGTCCCAGTCCCTGATACTTTGTTCACATATTTCTCCACTTCCCTTTTAAAAGCTATTCTGGATTCTGCTTCCAGCACTGGTCAGACATTCAGTGACTTAAAACCATCCGTATAAATGAATTCTCCAAACCTCTCCCTTTGTTTCTTTAGTGTTGATCTTAAGGCCCTCTAGTTACCGACTCGCCGGCCATTGGAAATAGTTTTTCCTAATTTATTTTATCGAAGCCTCTCAAGTTCAACATCTCTCTGTTTGATCTTCTAACCTTTGTTGTAATGGAAAGAGTCACAGTTTCTCCAAGTGTTCTTAACTAAAGCCTCTCGTCGCTAATATCACCTTAGTGATTGACCTCTGCACCGTCTCCATGTCCTGGACACCCATCCTGAAGATGCTGCTGAACCTGTGGACTATTTCCAGCATTTGTAGTAGACACGGTTTCTGTTGTGATTGTTTAGGCAGGTGGAGGCGTTTGATGGACACATGGATGCTGTGCTTTAGAATTCATCTTGCACCTAGGACTAGTCTTTGCTTTTATTTGTTGATACTGAGCCAAAGAAAGAAAGACTTGCATTTCGACAGCACCTTTCACTACCGCAGGACGCTCCAAAGCGCTTTATAGCCAATTAAGTACTTTTTGAAGTGTAGTCACTGTGCACAGCAAGCTCCCACAAACAGCAATGTGATACTGACCAGATAATCTGTTTTAGTTATGCTGATTGAGGGATAAATATTGGCCAGGACACCGGGGAGAACTCCTCTGCTCTTCTGCGAAATAGTGCCATGGGATCTTTAACATCCACCTGAGAGAGCAGACGGGGCCTCAGTTTAACGTCTCATCCGAAAGACGGCACCTATGACAGTGCAGCGCTCCCTCAGTACTGCAGTGGAGTGTCAGCCTGTATTTTTGAGCTTAGGTCTCTGGAGTGGGACTTGAACCCACAACCCTCTGACTCAGAGGTGAGGGTGCTGCCCACTGAGCCAAGGCTGACAAAGATGCAGCACCATTTTATCATCCTGCAAGACATCTCTCATTCCATCTACCCACAGAGAATTTAAATTCAGTTAATTAAATAAATCTGGATTAAAAAACTAGTATCAGTAATGGTGACCATGAAACTACTGAATTGTCGTAAAAACCCAACTGGTTCACCAATGTCCTTTAGGGAAGGAAATCTGCCGTCCTTACCCGGTCTGGCCGATATGTGACTCCAGACCCACAGCAACGTGGTCGACTCGGAACTGTCCTCTGAAATGGCCCAGCAAACTGCTACAAAGAAGGACTGCAGCGGTTCAAGAAGGTGGCTCACAACCATCTTCTTGAGGGCAATTAGGGATGGGCAATAAATGCCGGCCACATCCCGTGAATGAATAAAAAACAAAAGGAAATGGACAGCGAGAGATGATTAAGAGTTTGGTTAGAGAGGTGGTTTTTGAAGGAGAGGGAGGTGGAGGGCTTTAGGATGGGGAAATACAGAGCATGGGTCACCAATGGTGGGTGAAAGGAGGGGGACGCACAGGAGGCTGGAGCCGGAAGAGTGTTCCGGCAGGTGATGGGGCGACGGGGGGGGTGATGGCAAGTACTCATTTAAACATAGAAACATAGAAGATAGGAGCAGGAGTAGGCCATTCGGCCCCTCGAGCCTGCTCCGCCATTCGATGAGATCATGGCTGATCATCTAAACTCAGTACCCTGTACCTGCCTTCTCCCCATATCCCTTGATACCTTTAGCTTTAAGAAATATATCTAACTCATCCTTGAATATATTTAATGACTTCGCCTCAACTACCTTCTGTGGTAGAGAATTCCACAGGTTCACCACTCTCTGGGTGAAGAAATTCTTCCTAATTTCTGTCCTAAATGGTTTACCCGTTATCCGTAGATTATGACTCTCCGACCATCGGGAACATTCTTCCTGCATCTAGTTTGTCCAGACCTGTCAGAATTTTATATGTTTCGATGAGATCCCTTCTCATTCTTCTATACTCCAGTGAGTATAAGCCCAATCGACCCAATCTCTCCTCATATGTCATTCCTGCCATCCCAGGTATCAGCCTTGTGAATCTTCGCTGAACTCCTTCCATGGCAAGAACATCCTTCCTCAGATAAGGCGACCAAAACTGCACACAGTACTCAAGGTGTGGTCTCACCAAGGCCCTGTACAACTGCAGCAGGACATCCCTGTTCCTATACTCAAACCCTTTCGCTATGAAGGCCAACATACCATTTGCCTTCTTCACCACCTGCTGCACCTGCATGCTTACTTTCAGCGACTGGTGCACAAGGACACCCAGGTCTCGTTGCACTTCCCCTTCTCCCAATCTATTGCCATTCAGATAATAGTCTGCCTTTCTGTTTTTGACACCAAAGTGGATAACCTCGCACTTATCCACGTTATATTGCATCTGCCACGCTTCTGCCCACTCACCCAACCTGTCCAGATCATCCTGGAGTTTCTCGCTATCCTCCTCGCTGCACACACTCCCACCCAGCTTTGTGTCATCTGCAAACTTGGAGATATTACATTTAATTCCCTTATCTAGATCATTAATGTATATTGTGAATAGCTGGGGTCCAAGGACCGATCCCTGCGGTACCCCACTAGTCACTGCTTGCCACTCGGAAAAAGACCCATTAATTCCTACTCTCTGCTTTCTGTCCGCCAACCAGTTCTCTATCCAAGTCAATACCTTGCCCCCAATCCCATGTGCCTTAACTTTACCCGCTAATCTCTTATGCGGGACCTTATCGAAAGCCTTTTGAAAGTCCAAATACACCACATCTACTGGTCTCCCTTATCTATTTTCTCTGACATCCTCAAAATTGCCACTCGACCAATTCTGCAACTTGAATCAGAGCAACAAACTCTCTCTCAGCTCCAAGTGTGGAATGAGTCAAAGGGACAAAAAGTACAGCGAGCAATTGGAGGAATTCCAGCAAATTACTGCTCGCCCCTGGGTTAGTCTAAATTAATATCGGACCAACACCCGGGACCACACCCCCGGACAGACTCAGTCTCAGACACACAAAGAATCAAGAGAAAGGCAAGGGTTACGTCTCCAATGTTTCAGGCAGGAGGTTCATTCAACAAGACACTAAACGGAAGTGGAGAAATCCTCAGGAACAGTCAGGGAGCAGAAACCTGCCGTGCCTCAGACCACAGTACTTATCCCACAAGCTGATATAAAAACTTTCTGCTGTCACAGCTGTGTCACATCAGGAGCCTGATAAAAGACAGCAACTGTTCAACAAAATGTAGGAAATTAAGTAGTGAAATATCTGAACTATTCAGGGAAACTCTACACCAAGCAGCTGTGTGCAAGTGATCAAAGACAACACAGAAAGAATCTGATTGTTACATTCTTTGAAGCGTTTAGTTCTGGGTGCCGCACATCAGGAAGGATACATTGGCCTTGGAGGGGGTGCTGCTCAGATTCACCAGAATGATACCGGGGCTAAAAGGGTTAAGTGAGAGCTTGCAGAAACTTGGCTTGTATTCCCATGAGTATAGGAGATAGAGGGGTGATCTAATTGAGGTGTTTAAAATGATTAAAGTAGTCGATAGGGTAGATCGAGACAAACTATTTCCTCTGGTGGGGGAGTTCAGAACAAGGGGAACAATTTTAATTTTAAAATTAGAGCCAGGCTGTTCAGGGGTGATGTCAGGAAGCACTTCTTCACACAAAGGGTGGAGGAAATCTGGAACTCCCTCCACCCCGCCCCCCCCCCCCCCCCCCCCCCCAAAAAAGCTGTGGATGCTGGGGGTCAATTGGAGCTTTCAAGACAGATTGATAGATTTTTGTTG
This sequence comes from Squalus acanthias, assembly GCA_030390025.1. NCBI lineage: Eukaryota > Metazoa > Chordata > Chondrichthyes > Squaliformes > Squalidae > Squalus > Squalus acanthias. Next base: position 123,392,614 of record CM059435.1, read on the forward strand.
GGTAAGGGTGTCACGGGATATGGAGCAAAGGCAGGTAAATGGAGTTGAGGTACAGATCAACCATGATCTAATTGAATGGCCTCCTGCTGCGATGAGCTTCATAAATAGAGGCATAGAGTACAAACGCAAGGAAGTTATGAACCACCTGTATAAAACACTGGTTCGGCCTCAACTGGAGTATTGTGTCCAATTCTGGGCACCGCACTTTAGGAAGGATGTCAAGGTCTTAGAAAGGGTGCAGAAAAGATTTACAAGAATGGTTCCAGGAATGAGGGACTTCAGTTACATGGATAGACTGGAGAGGCTGGGGTTGTTCTCCTTGGAGCAGAGAAGGTTGAGAGGAGATTTGATAGAGGTGTTCAAAATCATGAGGGGTCTGGACAGAGTAGATAGAGAGAAACTGTTCCCATTGGCGGAAGGGTCAAGAACCAGAGGGCACAGATTTAAGGTGATTGGCAGAAGAACCAAAGGTGACATGAGGAAAACCCTTTTTACGCAGCGACTGGTTATGATCTGGAATGCACTGCCTGAAAGGGTGGTGGAGGCAGATTCAATCATGGCTTTCAAAAGGAATTGGATAAGTACCTGAAGGAAATAAATTTGCAGGGCTACGGGGAAAGAGCTGGGGAGTGGGACTAGCTGAAGTGCTCTTGCAGAGAGCCGGCACGGGCTCGACGGGCCGAATGGCCTCCTTCTGTGCTGTAACCATTCTATGATTCTATGATCCTCATTGTACTGAAGCATTGGCCCAAAAATTCGGCTGAGAACGGGTGAGTACTCAGTGCGTACTCACCCGTATTCGTTCCCGAAGTGCCAGTTTCCTGCATGCACTGCGCATGCGCGGGAAACCGGCACTTCCGGTATGGTGAAGGAGGCGGTTCCTAAGTGAACCGCGTGCGCACTAGAGGCTGCGCGCACGCAGCACACTTAGGTTTTTTTTCAGGTTTCAACGCGAGGGTAAGTATGGAAGATTCTACACAAGTAAAAAGGAGGCGTAAGACCCCTTTTGAACAAGGTAAGTAGTTAATTAAGTATAATTTAAAAAAAATTTCAACAGGTTTATTTTATTTTTTTTAGAGACTTTAAAGAAAGGTAAGTTTATTTTTATAACTTTTAAAAAAATTTTAATTTTTTCAAAAATTAAAATTTTTGTTTAAAGTGGTTAATTTATTTAACTATAGTTATTTTATTAACGTGATGGTTTTTTAAAAAATTTATTTGAGGTTTAGCTGTTCTTTTGGGGTCTCTTTCAATTCACAGATTTGACAGGTCTCCTGTCAAATCTATGAATGAAATATGGTCTGCTGCCATTGGCTCTCCATGGCCCACGTGATCCCAGGGGTCGCATCGCACTAACTGCGCCCCTGGGACACGCAAGCACTGCGCGCCCGCAGTTGGGAGAGGCCCAGGACCCGAAGTTCCTGTGGGCCCAAAACACAACGGCCGGCGCGGTGGGTGATATCGCGCGCGATCCTTACCCCCGCGGCAAGCCTCCGAGTCAAATTTCTGGGCCATTATGATGTATTTTTTATTCTGAGGATGTTTGCCGCATTCATTGTTCCTCCCGAGTCGAGAGCAAGAAGAGTGAAACGCAATTGTTCTATTTATATAGTTTCAGCCACAGCGCCGCAGCCGGGAAATCAATCCAGATTCCACAGGCAGGAAGACTCGGCATAAAAAACGCAGATCACCAGAATAAAAACCGGAGAAATCAGACTGACCAATCCTGAAATACAGAACCTGCCTGGGGTGGGGGGGTGGCGAGTGATGGTGCCGGGTGAGTGACTGTCCTGGAGTGGCCGAGTGACAAGGCAGAGGTCAGGGCGAGCGACCATACCGGGGTGGGGGGGGGGGTGGCGAGTGACGCTGCCAGGTGAGTGACTGTATTTGTTTCCTGCGCTTGGGAACTCTGGATCCAGTTCAGGAGTTAATACTTTCACGGTGTTCAGATAATGTACAATTTAGGTCAAACTGGGATCCGTCTGATCGCTCAGCCCCTTGGACCCCTGTGTTTGGTGGGTCATTATACACAGTAAAGCCACAACACAACTTGCTGGGCTGTGAGGGAACGGTGCCAGCAGTGAATGAATGGTGAGAGGGGCCCAGGCCCTCAGAACTCCTGGAGAGGCTCCTCTCTGCTGCTCAAACCCTGACCTCACATCACAGCAACAGAACGAAGGACGAAAATTCATTCTTGGAGTTAAAAATAAAACCAAAGCGGTTTCATTAAAGAAAATATCCAACAGTCAGGAATAGTGTGCACAGGGCAAGGGTCACATCACTGCCACAGGCCAATCAGATCTCTCCTGGTAAAAGTAGGTCATTTGCTCATTACCTCTCGCTGGAAGATTACTCAGGATTGTGACCTTATCTTATCCGCATCGCGAAAAGCCATCTTAAGCTGTCAAATAAGTTCCTTAAAAGGTGTTGCTAGTGAAAAAATCTGATTCCCAAATGCTTTCTAAATCGGATAGAAACAGCGAGTGTGCAGTCGGTGCACAGAAATCGGCAAATATTGCCCAACCCTTAAAAACACCATGATTCAGGGGCATCGCTCTGATAAATACAGCTGGAGGAGGCCGAATAGAATACTGTTAAAAATAGTCAAGCGTAGCCCTCCCCCCACCAACTTTACTGTTAGTCCAGCAAATCCCAAAGCAACTGTATCCCTGCAAGGACTCAATGCCTTAAGGAAAGGGGAGAATTGGTGAGAAAAGGAACATTTTATTGCACTCCATCAAACTCTCTGCTGCATCTCAGGAATTGATGTTAATTTGGGATTTGTTCCAAAGAGGCTACTGATAGCGAAGATGCAAATGTAAAAGCTACTTTACTGCAGGATATGGCCGGCTGGGGAACTCGCTCAGACACACTGTCTGGTTTATCATTAAGAACAATTAAACTCAATCAAGAATTTGACTGAACTCTGAAGTTAAAGCATGGAGCCGATAGTCTGTTGTCCCGGATTATGGTCCCTTGAAGTTTCCCCACCACCGTCAGGCTGCCTGGCCTGTAATTACCAGGTTTATCCCTCTCCCCTTTTTGGACACGGGTAACAGCTAATGGGGCCTTTCAATCTATGGGCAAGGCCCCAATGCACCAATCTGCAGCCTTTGGCCGATCTTATTGCCAGGGCTATCGGAGAGGCTGGTGTGTAAAACAAGGAATCGCACTGTTGCTGTGGTGAGGGCCAGAACACTCTGGAGTCTCGGGTTAGGTGCAGTGTTGGGGTAGATGGATGGAGTTATACTCACACTCGCAAAAGCTGCAGCAGATGCTGCCAATGTGGGAAATGGTTCTTTCCAAGTGTGTCATAGGATCACTGTTGCCAGAATCATCCTTTAATCACACTCACTCTGTGATAGAAGTAAAAACCTGTTATCTCAGATTTTAGATGGAATCATGAATCTGGCTGCATCATTTAAAGGGATCGTATGCTACAGACTCAAAATCTTTAATTCTCTTTGTTTTTCCCGCCCCCTTTAAGTTTCCCATCTCTCTCTCACGGTTCCGCTATTTACATGTCAGTTTGGCTCAGTTGGTGGCAGTTTTCCGGAGTCAGACCTGCTCTCCCATCCCTTCCTCTGGGAGATCCTGGGCGCCTTCTAATTGGGAACGGGACAGACAGAAAATCACAGGCACAATCTCACATCCTGACATATCATGACTAGATCAAGATTCAAGGGTTGAATCAATCCCTCCATGTGCAACCTCTGACTTCACCACAACATGTGATGTGATGCATTTTGGCAGAAGGAACAGGGAGAGGCAATATACACTTAATGGCACAGTTTTAAAGAGTGTGCAGGGACAGAGGGACCTGGGAGTTAATGTGCATAGGTCCCTGAAGGTGGCAGGACATTGAGAGAGTGGTTAGCAAAGCATATGGGATCCTGGGCTTCATAAAGAGAGGTATTGAGTACAAAAGTAGAGAAGTTATGCTGAACCTTTATAAAGTGCTGGTTAGGCCACAACTGGAGTATTGCATACAGTTCTGGTCACCACACTTTAGGAAGGATGTGAAGGCCCTTGAGAGGGTGCAGAGGAGATTTACCAGAATGGTTCCGGGATGGGGGATCTTAGCTACAAGGACAGATTGGAGAAGCTGGATTTGTTTTCATTAGAGCAAAGGAGGTTGAGGGGTGATTTGATAGAGGTGTACAAGATTATGATGGGTTTGGATAGGCTAGACTGAAAAAGGCTGTTCCCACTAGTTGATGGTACAAGGACTAGGGGACACAGATTTAAGGTTTTGGGTAAGAGATACAGGGGGGATGTGAGGAAAAACTTTTTTACACAGCGAGTGGTGAGGACCTGGAACTCGCTGCCGATGGAAGTGGTGGAAGCGGACACACTCAATGTTTTCAAGGGGAGACTGGATAGGCATTTGAGGGAAATAAACTTGAAGGGCTACAGGGATAGAGCGGGGGAATGGATTGCTCTACAGAGAGCCGGCACGGACTCGATGGGCCGAATAGCCTCCTTCTGTGCCGTTATGACTCTATGACGCTATAACTCCTGGCACTTCTATAGTAGAGGGTCACAACAGGCAAAGACCAAGTCTGGAAAGGAGTGATTAGTAGAGGGACTAAAAGCTTGGTCAAAGAGATGGGCTTTGAAGTGGTTTTTGAAGGAGGAGAGGGAGGCAGAGTTCACAAAGGGAATAGGACCGAGGAGATTGGGCAGCTGATAGTGGGTTTGGGGGTTTGGGGGGGGCACAAACCCCAGCACAGGAACCGAGTGCTCAGGAGAAGGGATATAGGGCTGAGGAGATGGGGCAGATTGGGTGGGGCAAGACCATGGAGGGGTTTATAGATACGGTCAAGATTTTAAACTCAATGCATTGGGGGGCGGGAGCTAGTGTAGGTCAGTGAGGATAGGGATGATGGGCAAGTGGGACCTGGTGTGGGACAAGATGGGGACGGAAGAGTTTTGGATTTTTCGGAGGGTGAACAAGGGAAGCCAGTGAGATCCCTGAAAACAGTCATTCCACCAGTCACAGGAAAGTCGGCCGAGCTGCTAAGTTTAATCAGAATGATTTCATTCGCTCATCTGACAGATTTCTAATTTTTCTTCACGGTTGAATAGATTATATTAAGAATTAACTATTTTATTAAATTAATAAAACTAGAAACAGAACATTGTGGAGAATAAGGACAAGGGCAGATGGAAATGACTTCAACTGGTGTAAATTATTCATTTGAACATGATCACTGATGGATTGAAAGTTCTTAAAATGGGCAGAGTCATGCTGTGAAGTGCATGGCTCTTGTTCACATCCAGGGGACAGGACAAGGATATCACACGCGAGGTCCAGTCAAGGACGCAAACAATATCTGCAAGTGACACAACTACAGCAGGTGAAATTCAATACAGAATGAACAAGGTCGTACATATTGGAAGATAAAACGAGGAGCACACTTGCTGAATGGCGTTGAGCTATAGGGGAGATGTGGGACAGTGACCAGGTCAGTCAATGCACAATGACTGAGAGAGGCAGGGAACAGTTAGAACAGGAGCACCCAGAGAAACTGAACACCTCAAAACAGATTTGAAGTTCCAGATTTCTGTGAGGAAAATGAAGACTCTGGGCAGGGCCATCCCATAAATATCAACGGCCCAACCAACAAGGGGTGGCTCAAGGGAGGAGATTAGTGAAGCCGCAGCAGTGATACAGGATTCGATAGTTAGAGGGGCTGACATGCACTCTTGCAGTCCAGGCCCAGTTTGCTGCCTCCCTGGTGCTGGGGTAAGGGACATATCGCACAGATTGGAAAAGACTGTGCAAAGGGAGGGAGAGCAGCCAGTTACACGGGAGCCAGTGATGTAGGTAAAGACAGACCAGAAGTTCTGGAGGATGAATTTAGAAGATTAGGACACAAGTTTAGGAGCAGCACTTCATGGGTGGTAATCTCAGGATTACTTTCCCATCGCGCTAGACTAGGGAAGATTAGGGACTCATTGCCTGGCTAATGGAGGTGTCAGGAAGATCAATTCCACTTTGGACATTGGCACCAGTTGTGGATCGATGGGAACTACTTCGCACAGACAAGCTGTATCTGAACCGAGAGAGTGCTGACATACTGGGCAACAATTAAATAGGGAAGTGACGAGGTTTTAAAACGAGGGGGGGATAAGAAAATAAAACCAATCAGGATCATCTGATAGAGAACAGACAAATAGATGAGGATAATAGTCATGCAGAAAACAATTCAGCAAGAGGGACATGGAGATCAAATGGACTTATTATAAACAGGGAAAAGACTGAAGTAAAGGTCAGGAATAACAGACAAAAAAAATGGGAAAGGAGCAGTATTTAAAAAGCAAAAAAAGGTTAAAATGCAAGTATTGCAATTACACAGAATGAGGAAATAAACTCTGGGAACTAGGAGCCATTATTTTATAGAAAGGTGCTTAGCATCATTAAGAGAAACCTGCCTGCAAACTGAGCAAGAAAGAGAATAAGCATATTGGCTTATAATAGAAGAGGGATAGAAAGATAAGGATGATAGAGTGACAATATTAAAGAGATTTCACTCGACCAGGAAACACCAAGACTGGTTCGACGAGAATGACCAGGAGATCCAGGAGCTAATAAGCCGCAAGCGCAAGGCATTCCTGATCTGGAAACTGCAACATAACTTGAGAGCAAGAAAGCAGCTCCACAGACACCTGAAGGCCGAGGTCCAACAAAAAACTCGCGACCTAAAGAACAGATGGTGGGTGGAGAAAGCGCAGGAGATCCAGCAGCTAGCCGACAACCACGACGTGCGTGGATTCTTTAGCGCAGTCAAGACCATCTACGGCCCAAGCACCCAAGGTCCTACCCCACTGCGGGCCAAGAATGGAGAGGTATTCATCAAGGACAGAGAGGCTGTCAGTGCCCGCTGGAAGGAGCACTTCGAAGATCTCCTTAACTGAAACTCTGTCTTCGACGCAAGTGTCCTCAACTCCATCCCGCAGCATGCTACCCGCCACCATCTCAGTACAACCCCAACCATGAGGTTGAAAAGGCCATCCGACAACTGAAGAACAACAAGACCTCAGGAGCAGATGGAATCCCCGCCGAGGCGCTAAAACATGACGGAGAAGCACTACTGGCGCGAATTCATGAACTCATTTCTCTTATCTGGAAGGAGGAGAGCATGCCTGAGGATCTCAGAGACGCTGTAATCGTGATCATCTTCAAGAAAGGTGACAAGTCCGATTGCGGTAATTACAGAGGAGTCTCCCTGCTGTCTGCCACAGGGAAAGTCATCGCAAGAATCCTCCTCAATTGCCTTCTCCCAGTGGCTGAAGAGCTCCTCCCAGAGTCGCAATGCGGATTCTGCCCAATAAGGGGCAAAATGGACATGATCTTCACCGCGCGTCAACTACAAGAGAAATGTAGGGAACAGCACCAACCGCTGTACATGGCCTTCTTGGACCTCACAAAGGCTTTTGACACTGTCAACCGTGAGGGATTATGGAGTGTCCTCCTCAAATTCGGCTGCCCTCAAAAGTTTGTCACCATCCTCCACCTGCTTCACGACAACATACAAGCCGTGATCCTGACCAACGGATACACCACAGACCCAATTCACGTACGGACCGGGCTCAAGCAAGGCTGTGTCATCGCACCAAAGTTCTTCTCGATCGTCCTGGCTGCAATGCTCCATCTCACCCTCAGTAAGCTCCCCGCTGGAGTGGAGCTAATCTACAGGACAAACGGGAAACTGTTCAACCTCTGTCGCATCCAATCCAGATCCAAGGTCGTCCCATCCTCTGTCATCGAATTACAGTATGCAGACGACGCTTGCGTCTGCGCTCACTCGGAGGTCGAACTCCAAACCATCGTCAACACCTTCACCGAAGCGTACGAGAGCATGGGCCTTACACTAAACATCCGTAAGACAAAGGTCCTCTACCAACCTGCCCCCGCCACACAGTACTGCTCCCCGATTATCAAAATCCATGACGAGGCCTTGGACAATGTGGACCACTTTCCACACCGCGGGAGCCTACTGTCAACAAGGGCAGACGTCGATGACAAAGTCCAACACCGCCTTCAGTGTGCCAGTGCAGCCTTCGGTCGCCTGAGGAAGAGAGTGTTTGAAGACCAGGACCTCAAACCCGGCACTAAGCTCATGGTCTACAGAGCAGCAGTGATTCCCGCCCTGCTGTATGCCTCAGAGACATGGACCATGTACAGCAGGCACTTCAAAGCACTGGAGAGGTACCACCAACGCTGCCTCTGCAAGATCCTGCAAATCCATTGGCAGGATAGGCGCACCAACGTCAGTGTTCTCGCGTAGGCCAACATCCCCAGCATCGAAGCTTTGACCACGTTCGATCAGCTCCGATGGACGGGTCACATCGACCGCATGCCCGATATGAGACTCCCAAAACAAGCGCTATACTCGGAGCTCCGACACGGCAAGAGAGCCCCAGGTGGGCAGAGGAAACGCTTCAAGGACACCCTCAAAGCCTCCTTGAAAAAGAGCAACATCCCCACCGACACCTGGGAATCCCTGGCCCAAGACCGCACAAAGTGGAGGAGAAGCATCCGGGAAGGCGCCAAACACCTCGAGTCTCTTCACCGGGAGCAAGCGGAAACCAAGCACAAACAGCGGAAAGAGCGCATGTCAACCCAAGCACCCCACCCACCCGTTCAACCACCGTCTGCCCCACCTGTGACAGAGACTGTAGGTCCCGCATTGGACTCATCAGTCACCTGAGCACTCATTTTTAGTGTGGAAGCAAGTCATCCTCGGTCCCGAGGGACTGCCTAAGAAGAAGATTAAAGAGATAATCCTTGCTGTGGAGAGGGTGATGCAGACGGGGAGGAGACAGACGTTCAGGATGGGCTGGAGGATTGAAGAGTTGCCAATGTTGCCCCAGTTTTTACCTTTACCTGACGAAGGGGCAACAGCTCCGAAAGCTCGTAATTTTAAATAAATCTGTTGTACTATAACCTGGTGTTGTGCGACTTCTCAGTTTTAAAAAGGGAGACAGAGTTGGATTATTGCCCGCGTGGAGAGTAAACACAGACCGGCTGGGCTGAGCAGCCTGTTTCCATGTTATAACTTCTACATATTTCAAGAGCTATTTTAGCCAGTTTCAAAAACAAGATACAGAGGTTGAACGGAACCCAGCCGAGTGCGGGGACAGTGGAATTGCAGCACTGTGCGGGGACAGTGGGGGAATTTTCCAGCACTGTGCTAATCCTCGCAAGTGTCAGGCAACAGACATTTACACAAAGCAGTCAGTGGGCAATGAGAATCACTTTCCCTTTAGGACAACAGACTGCAACAAAAGCAGCCAAGAACTAAGGTCAGAGTGGGCTCCCCGTGTACGTAGGGAACCCGAGGGGATGCTGTGTTTTCAGAACATTTCCTCTGCAGTAGAAATCCCATTTAAAACCAAGATTGAGCACTCACCGTCAATAAATCATTCAAAATATTTAAAGAGAAGGAGGTTTATTAATTCATTGGCTGCACATTCCAATTTTGAAAAGGTTTACAGGCTCCAACTATTCTGGTCCTGATTGGGAAGGCAGTGATGCAGTCCGCAGTCCGCTCATAGCTTCAGCTCTGGAGAACAGTTCTATCTGTGCTTTACGTTGCTGCACCAACACCGTGGCAGCAGATGACATCAGCTGGCCTTGGCCTGGTGGAGGATCAGAGCAGCCTGAACACTGGCCCACTGGTGTTCAACGCTCACAACATCGCTGGCAATCGTCCAGGAGCTTCTTATCCCTCCTGGCCCTTTTATCTCAAGCTATTGGGAGAGTCACAAACTGTCACATTCCAGTTGTGTGCAGATAAATGATTGAAGAGTTATTGCGATCAGAACCAGGATTCCAAGCACTGCATTGTGGAGCGCCGGGGGTGGGGGGTGGGGGGGGGGGGTGAGCAATGGGGGGGGGGGTAAGCAATGGGGGGGGGGGGTGAGCGAGCAATGGGGGGGGGGGGGTGAGCGAGCAATGGGGGGGGGGGTGAGCGAGCAATGGGGGGGGGTGAGCGAGCAATGGGGGGGGGGTGAGCAATGGGGGGTGAGCAATGGGGGGGGTGAGTGAGCAATGGGGGGGGGTGAGTGAGCAATGGGGGGGGGTGAGTGAGCAATGGGGGGGGGGGTGAGTGAGCAATGGGGGGGGGGTGAGTGAGCAATGGGGGGGGGGTGAGTGAGCAATGGGGGGGGGGGTGAGTGAGCAATGGGGGGGGGGTGAGTGAGCAATGGGGGGGGGTGAGTGAGCAATGGGGGGGGGGGTGAGTGAGGCAATGGGGGGGGGGGGGTGAGTGAGCAATGGGGGGGGGTGAGCGAGCAATGGGGGGTGAGCAATGGGGGGGGGTGAGCAATGGGGGGGGTGAGTGAGCAATGGGGGGGGGGTGAGTGAGCAATGGGGGGGGGGGTGAGTGAGCAATGGGGGGGGGGTGAGTGAGCAATGGGGGGGGGGGGAGTGAGCAATGGGGGGGGAGTGAGCAATGGGGGGGGGGGGTGAGTGAGCAATGGGGGGGGGGGGGTGAGTGAGCAATGGGGGGGGGGGTGAGTGAGCAATGGGGGGGGGGGTGAGTGAGCAATGGGGGGGGGAGCAATGGGGGGGGGGGGGAGCAATGGGGGAACGAGTGAACAGTGAGATGTGCCCCTTGGCTTCAGAAGCTTTATCTCAGGGTACTTTCTGCTTCCAATAGCAGGTCTCTACAACTCGGATCGGATAAATGATCCCATCACATCTCCAAATGTCACATCTACAACAGTCTCGAGGCTCCGACACCAACAGAGACAGCCAAGGAGAAGGGTGTGAAAGGAAATACATAATTATTAAAGCTTCAATCCTAACCACAACATTCAGCATTTTTTAATTAAGTGGCATGAGACCAGTTACTCCCTAAAATGCTGCCACAGCATTTTATACACAGGGAATAACTCGTCCCCCTCCATTTATCATCATTGTGTTGTACTGTTACTACAGGAGATCATTTAAAATGTTTAACTCCATTATGCTGACTTTTGATCTGAATAAGATTCTGTCCTGTGAATGGAGGAAGGTGGGACTGAAGGTCACAAAAAGGCAAAGCTCTTAAGAAATCTGTAACTTGATTTCACCATTTCAGTCAGTTTTCTCCCTTGTTCCGTTGTGTATCCTGTCGCTGCTCAATATTGTCCATCACTGCAATATCTGTGCCTTGGACACAGGACGAGCGAGTACTCGGAGCTGGGCTCTAATCACGGGTGTTAAACTAACTGGCCTGTAATTACCTGGATTTCCTCAGGTTTCCACTCTCCCACACTCAATACAGCTGTGAAATATAATTCCTAGGGAATCGGTAATCTCCTCACTCAGGATCTTCAGATGTATCCCACTGGCACTTTGACTTCCTTTAGCCCGACTAACTTGTCTACAATTTTCCTTTTATCCATCATAATATCGCTCAATTCACTCTCAACCACTTCAGCATTCACCTAACCTACCCCACAGAATCATAGAATGGTTACAGCACAGGAGGCCATTCGGCCCGTCGAGCCCATGCCAGCTCTCTGCAAGAGCACTTCAGCTAGTCCCACTCCCCCGCCCTTTCCCCGTAGCCCTGCAAAATTTTTTCCTTCATATACTTATCCAATTCCCTTTTGAAAGCCACAATTGAGTCTGCCTCCACCACCCTTTCAGGCAGTGCATTCCAGATCATAACCACTCGCTGCATAAAAAAGTTTTTCCTCATGTCGCCTTTGGTTCTTCTGCCAATCACCTTAAATCTGTGTTCTCTGGTTCTCGACCCTTCCGCCAATGGGAACAGTTTCTCTCTATCTACTCTGTCTGGACCCCTCATGATTTTGAACACCTCTATCTAATCTCCTCTCAACCTTCTCTACTCTAAGGAGAACAACCCCAGCTTCTCCAGTCTATCCACGTAACTGAAGTCTCTCATCCCTGGAATCATTCTTGTAAATCTTCACTGTACCCTCTCTAAAGCCTTCACATCCTTCCTAAAGTGCTGTGCTCAGAATTGGACACAATACTCCAGTTGAGGCCGAACCAGTGTTTTATAAAGGTTCATCATAACTTCCTTGCATTTGTACTCTATGCCTCTATTTATGAAGAGGCCCAGGATCCCGTATGCTTTTTTAACCACTTTCTCAACCTGCCCTGCCACCTTCAACGATTTGTGCACATATAACCCCAGGTCTCTGTTTATACACCCCCTTTATAATTGCGCCCTTTAGTTTATATTGCCTCTCCTCGTTCTTCCTACCAAAATGTATCATTTCACACTTTTCGGCGTTAAATTTTATTTGCCACATGTCCGCCCATTTCACCAGCCTGTCTATGTCCACTTGAAGTCTATCACTATCCTCCTCACTGTTCACTATACTTCCAAGTTTTGAGTCAACTGCAAATTTTGAAATTGTGCCCTGTACACCCAAGTCTAAGTCATTAATATAAAGTCATAATGGCACAGAAGGAGGCCATTCGACCCATTGAGTCCATGCCGGCTCTCTGTAGAGCAATCCAGTCAGTCCCACTCCCCCGCTCTATCCCCGTAGTCCTGCAAGTTTATTTCCCTCAAGTGCCTATCCAGTCTCCCCTTGAAAACATTGAGTGTCTCCGCTTCCATCAGCAGCGAATTCCAGGTCCACACCACTCGCTGCGTAAAAAAGTTTTTCCTCACATCCCCCCTGTATCTCTTGCCCAAAACCTTAAATCTGTGTCCCCTAGTCCTTGTGCCATCAACTAGTGGGAACAGCCATTCCCTGTCTAGCCTATCCAAACCCATCATAATCTTGTACACCTCTATCAAAACACCCCCTCAACCTCCTTTGCTCTAATGAAAACAAATCCAGCTTCTCCAACCTGTCCTTGTAGCTAAGATTCCCCCATCCCCAGAACCATTCTGGTAAATCTCCTCTGCACCCTCTCAAGGGCCTTCACATTCTTCCAAAAGTGTGGTGACCAGAACTGGACGCAATAATCCAGTTGTGGCCTAACCAGCGCTTTATAAAGATTCAGCATAACTTCTCTACTTTTGTACTCAATACCTCTATTTATGAAGCCCAGGATCCCATATGCTTTGTTAACCACTCTCTCAATATGTCCTGCCACCTTCAGGGACCTATGCATATTAACTCCCAGGTCCCTCGGTCCCTGCACACTCATTAAAACTGTGCCATTAAGTGTATATTGCCTCTCCCTGTTCCTTCTGCCAAAATGCATCACCTCACACTTCTCTGTATTAAATTCCATCTGCCACTTGTCTGCCCATTCTGCTAGCCTTTCTATGTCCTGTTGCAATCGATTGGTATCATCATCACTGTTTGCCACACCCCCAAGTTTGGTGTCATCGGCAAATTTAGAAATTCTACTCTGTATTCCAATATCCAGGTCATTTATATATATCAAAAAAAGCACTGACCCTTGGGGAACACCACTGTCTACCACCCTCCAGTCTGAAAAACAGCCATTTACCACAACTCGCTGTTTTCTGTCCTTAAGCCAATTCCTTATCCAAGCTGCCACTGACCCACCTATTCCATGAGCCTCAATTTTGTTAACCAGCCTTCTATGTGGAACTTTGCCAAACGCCTTCCGAAAATCCATGTAGACAACATCCATTGCATTCCCTTCATCAATCCTCTCTGTTACTTCCTTTTAAAAACCCATATTGGCTCTCCTTAATTAGCTTAACCCTCTCCAAATGCCCATTAATTTTTTCCTAAAACTTTACCCACCAATGATGTTAAACTGACCAGCCTGTAGTTACTAGGATTGTCCTTACACCTTTTCTTGAACAATGGTGTCACATTTGCCACTTTCCAATCCTCAGGCACCTCCCCCACATCTAGGGAAGACTGGAAAATTATGGCAAGCCCTTCCGCTATCTCCTCCCCCAATTCCCTTAGCAACCTGGGATGCAAGCCATCTGGACCAGGCGACTTGTCCATTCTAAGCATACCCAGCCTTTCTAGTACATCCTGTCTATCAATTTTCACCCCTTCCATTGCTGCTACCGTTTCCACTTCCACCGATATTTTGTCAGCATCCACCTCCTTAGTAAACACCGATATAAAGTACTCATTGAGTATTCTAGCCTTGCCCTGCGCCTCTAAGCATATGTCACCTTCTTTGTTGCTAATAGGCCCCACCTCGCCTCTTACTACCCGCTTACTGTTTACATGCCAGTAGGAGATTTTTGGGTTCCCTTTTATGTTAACCGCCATTCTACTCTCATATTCTCTCTTTGCCAATCTTATTTTCATCTTCACATCCCCCCTCAACTTATTGTATTTGGTCTGGTTCTCCCTTGAAGAATTCACCTGACATGCGCATTGTGGTAACACAATACAGCTTCCTGTGACTCGAACTTTATTGCATCACTTCCTGTGATTAGTCCAGGATAAATACTGGACTGAGCAGTTGGATCCTGGAGAGGCATAGAGTAAGACCTCTTTTGTATGTAGCACCTTTTTAGTTGATTAAAGCTTACTTTAAGTTCACCACGCGTAAGGCTCATTCTTACGACAATTTAATCAACTTTGAAAAACTTCGCACTCAAACTTTTTGGACGAACTCGGAACTAAGGATCCAGGGAATCACCCATCATGGAAAACATCCTTAAACCATCGCGTCTTGACTTGGACCCAAACACCCCAGCAGCCGGTAAGGTGTGGAAACACTGGTATCGCACGTTTGACAATTTTCTCGAATATTGCAAGGCTGATGATGACACAAAGTTGCGGATACTCATCAACTGTGTCACTCCGAATGTATTTCAGTATGTTGAGGAATGGGGCAGTTACGAGGAGGCAATTCGGACGCTTAAAAGACTATATACTAAGACACCGAATGAGGTCTATGCCAGACATCTACTAGCTACAGCCCAACAAGGGTCGGAGGAATCCATTGATAAATTCCTCCAAGAGCTTCGCAGACTTAGTATGGACTGTAACTTTCAGGTGGCCTCAGCTGAGCTGTACCGTGAAGAAATGATCCGTGATGCTTTCATCTGCGGGCTTGCCTCCCCATTTATACGCCAGCGTCTACTGGAAAGTAAGACACTTGAGCTTCAGAGAGCTTATGACATGGCTTGCTCTCTAGATCTGGCAAAAAGAAATGCAGACCTTTATACAGTGCCCAGACCTCGGTCTGCTGCCTTAACTACAGTCAGGCAATTTAAGAGGCCACAGGTGAACTCTATTAGGGAGGACTTTATCCCTGACGATCAATCTGATGACTTCACTGATGAAGAGGATGATGACCCCACTGTGGCAGCCTCTTGGCAATCTAAGAAATGCTTCTTTTGTGGTGATGAGTTTCACCCTCGGAAATTCTGCCCTGCTCGCAATGCGTTTTGCAGTCATTGCAACAAAAGGGTCATTTTGCAAAGGTTTGCCTATCAAGAGCCTCTACGAGGGCTTATCAAGCTAAGTCCTACCGAACTGCCCCGGTAAGGGCCTATCAAGATGTTCCGGCTAAAATCTATCGTGCTTCCTCTCGGGTTTTCTCTCGAAGAAACACACCTAGAGTTTCAGCCACTCTTTGTGCAACGACACCAATTACAGCTGCTTGTCCTCAGAACCTATTCCATGCAGCTACAAAAGCATCAATTAATGGACATACTTTAGATGCCTTAATTGACTCAGGTAGCACTGATAGTTTCATTAGGGAACAGATTGTTGCAGAGTTAAAGCTACATGTTTTCCCATCGGACCAGGCAATTGCGATGGCTCAGTCATCACTTAATACCAGAATTTCTGGCTTTTGTATGGTTGAAATAACACTTAATGGTCACAGGTATCCCTCCACCCGGCTTTCGGTGCTCAAGGACTTATGTAGTGATCTTATCTTAGGGCTGGATTTTCAAAAGCAGCATAAGAAGCTCACCATTGAGTTCGGCGGATCCAAACCTGAACTCACTATTTCTAATATACGACCTCGATTACCGTTCTGTGCATTGTCAGCAGCTTCACTGGATGAACCCTCACTGTTTACCAGTATCCCTCCTTGATGCAAACCGATTATAACAAAGTCACGACGTTTCAGTCAGGAAGACCAGTCTTTTATTGCGGCTGAGATTTCTCGGCTTTTAGCAGAGGATATCATCGAGCCTTGTTCGTCGCCATGGCGCGCCCAGGTCGTTATTGTTAAGAACCCTCTACAACCTCACAAGAAACGGCTGTGCATTGACTATTCACAGACCATCAATCAATATACGGACTTGGACGCATACCCATTGCCGCGCATCGATGATATGGTTAATAAACTGGCTGAGTACACGGTGTTCTCAACATATGATCTGAAAAGTGCCTATCATCAGGTACCCTTGAAGGTCTCAGACAAGCAGTATACGGCCTTTGAAGCCAATGGACGGCTGTATCAATTTCGTCGCCTCCCCTTTGGGGTCACTAATGGAGTGGCTGTCTTCCAGCGAGCAATGGATGACCTGGTCAAACAGGAAGACTTGAAGGATACGTTTCCTTATCTGGACAATATTACTGTCGCAGGTCGCAATCAGCGGGAACATGACGCCAATCTCCAACGATTTTGGGATGCACTCCAGCACCGTAATTTGACATTAAATGCAGCTAAATCCATTGAGTCACAACCAACCATCAACATCCTTGGCTATTGTGTGGGCAATGGCATCATTAAACCTGACCCTGAAAGGCTTCGCCCACTCCAAGAACTCCCGCCACCTAAGAATCCGGCCTCCTTGCGCCGGGCCCTCGGCCTGTTTGCATACTATGCTAAATGGATTCCTAACTTCTCGGACCGAATCCAACCTCTACTGAAGGCCAGCACATTCCCACTAGACACAGCGGCTGTTGCAGCCTTTAACCTCCTGAAAAAACAGTTGGAGAAAGCGGCTCTTCACTCCATCGATGAGAGTCTTCCTTTTGTTGTTGAGTGTGATGCCTCGGAGGTGGCGATCTCGGCCACTCTGAATCAGGAAGGTCGTCCGGTGGCATTTTTGTCCAGGACTTTCAAGGGGCTGAGCTACATTATCCTCCAGTCGAGAAAGAAGCTACAGCCATCATAGAGGCAGTACGGAAGTGGACTCATCTCCTAGCTCGTCAGCACTTTACCTTAATCACGGACCAGCGATCGGTCGCCTTCATGCTCGATAATCGAAAACGGACCAAAATTAAAAATAATAAAATCCAGCTTTGGCGGCTGGAATTGGCCTCTTTTGGTTACACCATCCACTATCGACCTGGCAAGGAGAATGTGGCTCCGGATTCCCTCACACGAGCATTCTGCTCCGCCATGGCACCCTCTACGCTCGTAGACATCCATGATGGGTTGTGTCATCCGGGCGTTACTCGCATGCTACACTTCGTGCGGTCCCGAAATCTCCCATTCTCTACCGGGGATGTAAAGAAGATGTGCTCGGGCTGCAGAGTCTGTGCGGAATTGAAACCTCAGTTTTTCCGCCCCTCGGGTGGTATACTCATACATGCGACCCAGCCAATGCAACGGCTTAGCATCGATTTTAAGGGGCCGTTGCCCTCTTCAACTCGCAACACTTATCTATTGACCATGGTCGATGAGTATTCCCGTTTTCCGTTTGCCTTTCCCTGCCCCAATATGCTGACGACCACGGTTATCAGCTGCCTTGAGCAGGTATTTGCTTTCTGTGGCATGGCATCCTATGTTCATTCGGATCGGGGCCCTTCTTTTATGTCAGGAGAACTCAAGGCCTATCTCTCGGAACGGGGTATTGCTGCCAGCAGAACGACGCCTTATCATCCGGTCGGGAATGGGCAAGTCGAGCGTTTTAACGCTATCATCTGGAATGCGGTACGTCTGGCTTTGAGATCTCGGGGTCTACCCAACCAGCAATGGGAAGCAGTACTTCCAGACGCATTACACTCCACACGGTCCCTCCTTTCGACCGCCACAAATACGACGCCTCATGAACGGTTCTTCCGATTTCAGCGTCGCTCATCCTATGGGATATCTCTCCCGTCGTGGCTGACTGCACCGGGACCAGTGCTACTCCGAAGATATGTCCGGGCGTCTAAGAATGACCCCCTGGTAGATGAGGTTGAGCTCACTGACGTCAACCCTACCTACGCCTATATTCGGTATCCTGACGGTCGGGAATCTACCGTGTCATTGCTGGGATCTGGCTCCCTGCCCGCCGAAACATAGAGGGACACCAGGGGATGATATTGTACCAGGCACATCTCTGGGCTCGCCAGGTGCCTCTCATCACGATCTGGATCTGACGCCGGCTGGTACCTCACTCCAGCGTGCCGACCTGGGGCAGACTGACTATGAGCCCGTCGGGGCTCGCACGCGCAGCCACGATCCACCCCGTACCATACGCTCGGAAACGGATCTGCCACAGCCCTGCCCGACACCCGTTCGGGCACCAGTACACAGTCAGGATCGTCCTGACCCCTCACAGAGCGGGCTGGATCACTCGGACTCTGGTCCACGGCCCGCGGCGGGTAAACGGGCTAGGGGCCCTCTACCGCTACGAGAACCCAAACGGGTGCGGCTCTCCCTCGTCCGGCGGCTACGAAATGGAGGGAGCATCCCGGCCTCCTAATCTTTTGGGGGGGGAGAATGTGGTAACACAATACAGCTTCCTGTGACTCGAACTTTATTGCATCACTTCCTGTGATTAGTCCAGGATAAATACTGGACTGAGCAGTTGGATCCTGGAGAGGCATAGAGTAAGACCTCTTTTGTATGTAGCACCTTTTTAGTTGATTAAAGCTTACTTTAAGTTCACCACGCGTAAGGCTCATTCTTACGACACGCATCATACACCCTCTTATTTTGTTTCATCATCTTCTCCATCTCCCTCGTCATCCAAGGAGCCCTTGCTTTAGTTCCCTTACCCTTCCCTCTTGTTGGAATGTACCTAGCCTGTACTTGGAACATCTCCTCCTTAAAGATCACCCATTGTTCCGTTACAGTTTTTGGTTCCATTTTACCCTGGCTAGATCCTTTCGCATCCCATTGAAATTAGCTCTATTCCAGTTTAGAAGTTCCACTCTAGATTGTTCCTTGTTCCTCTCCGTTGCTAATCTAAATCTTATGATACGATGATCACTCGTACCCAAGTGTTCTCCCACAGACACTTGGTCGGCCTGGCCCACCTCATTCCCCAGCACCAGATCCAGCAATGCCTCCTTCCTATTTGGGCCAAGAACATAAGAAAAGTAGTGGTGCTAGTACCAACCCTGGGGAACACCGCTGCACCTTCCTCCAGTCCGAAAAACAACCGTTCACCACTACTCTCTGTTTCCTGTCACCATGCTGCCACTGTCCCTTTTATTCCATGGGCTTCAACTTTGCTGGCAAGCCTATTAAGTGCCACTTTATCCAACGCCTTTTGGAAGTCCATGTACACCACATCAACCGCATTGCCCTCATCAACCCTCTCGGTTATTGAATCAAGTTAGTTAAACACGATTTGCCTTTAACAAATCTGTGTTGGCTTTCCGTAATTAATCCATACTTGTCCACATCTGGCTGCATTCACCTAACACCCTGGCTGCATTTACCTGCTAACGTACCCCACATCTGGCTGCATTCACTTCTTAATCAAACCCACAACTCCTACCCGAGGCCACAGCTAGTCGCTTTTGACGTCAATAACTTAATCTAGTAAGAGACTTAATAAATAACATAATCTAGTGAAATTCCTTCCATCAAACTTGTGATTAACTGCTTTTCTCCATTGCCCATTTGGACTGTGGTTGATCACCCCTTCACCCAGTGTCAAACCCTGCTCCCAAGAATTCTAGATTAAAGCTGGAGCCAAGACCACATCCCTCTGCAGAAGACACTCCACGGGAACTCTGAATGTGCAACTGATCCGAGGTGGAATTCTAGAAACAGACTAAATATCAAACTGGTCTGTAGAAGTCACCATCCATCTCATGGCGTACGGGTTTTTAAATAGCTTTGCACTGCCTCCGTGGAACGGTTGTGAATCCCTGGGGGTCACTCCGAGGTCAAGGCACCAGAATGCACCAGTGTCATTAGTGACTCATTAACAGCACGCCAGGCACACACAAACATCACGCCAGCCACACGCAAACATGCAAAAACTGTCACAATGGCCCAGAAATTCCTGGTTCGGGGAATTCCGCGGCGAGCGCCATGAACTGGATTTTTCCCTCACCCTTCAGGTTGTATTATTTTTGCGCCGTAACTTGCTGGGCGCAGCGAGCTGCTAACGGTGCAGCGAGGCATCTGGGGACTCCTGAATGTCGGGTCCAATGGTCTCTCTCATTAACCAATGAGATTTAAGGACAGAGAAAGAAACAGAGGAACAACGGAGAAGGAAATCGGGTGAATTAGAGTCAAATCAGGTCCAGAAAGAGAAAGAAAGATTGGACTGAGAGAGAGAAAAGAGACAGAAAGAAAACTAAAAAGAAATTTAAAGTGTAAAATATTTCTAGGAACAATTCACTACCTGCAGGACTGAAACTCCACAGTTTCAACTGTTCCCTTTCTGGGCCGAGTGGTTGACGTTCATGTCAGGACCATCAATCGCTTCGTCAACAGGGTCCTTGCGACATGAAATACCGGCCCTGAATATCTGTGGCGAGATTCATTGGTATTAATGGCACAAATCCAGCAATTTCTAGACACTCAGTGTTCGTGGGGGGGGGGGGGGTTGTATTTGAGGGCGCGCTCCGTTTCCGAGAGTCTAATGGTGGAGCGTCACAAATGACCCTTGGGGTCCAGCACGGACTCCTGGGCCCCAACCCATCGCCAGTGCGTGCAACACCTGTTCACCCCAACTCTATTTCCTGTCCGGCACCTCTCGGTCTTTGCTGCTACATTTCCTGCAATAAGCATCAGGAGGCACCTTAACCAACACCTTCTGAAAATGCACAAACACTACATCTGCCGCATTCCTTATATCCATCAAATCCAGCAGTTCTTCAAAAAGCTTGATTAAATGGTCATACGACTTGCTTTTAGCAAACATTTTGCACACAATCCCACATACCCTCTCCATGGGTGGCTAGCAGCAACACAGATGATGCTCTGGGTACAATGTACAATTTAACTATAATTATGTAATTATACTTGAATTGGAGGCAGTTCAGAGACGATTCACTCGGTTAATTCCTGAGATGAGGGGGTTGACTTATGAAGAAAGGTTGAGCAGGTTGGGCCTATACTCATTGGAATTTAGAAGAATGTGAGGTGATCTTATTGAAACATACAAGATACTGAGGGGGCTCGACAAGGTAGATGCAGAGAGGATGTTTCCCCTCGTGGGGAAATCTAGAACTCGGGGGCACAGTTTCAGAATAAAGCGTTGCCCTTTTGGAACTGAGATGAGGAGGAATTTCTTCTCTCAGAGGGTCGTAAATCTGTGGAATTCTCTGCCCCAGAGAGCCGTGGAGGCTGGGTCATTAAATACATTTAAGGTGGAGTTAGACAGATTTTTGCAAGATAAGGGAGTGAAGGGTTATGGGGAGCAGGCAGGGGAGTGGCTTTGAGCCCAAGATCAGCCATGGTCTTACTGAATGGTGGAGCAGGCTTGAGGGGCCAAGTGGCCTAATCCTGCTTCTATTTCTTATGTATTTATGTACTAAAGTAGAACTCTGCCCCTTTCAGGCCACAAGGTTTAACTCTCAAGTGTAGACGGGCTTGAGCTGGGAGTTTCTTTGTTGTGCGGTCAGGGAACTTGCGATTGCTTGGAATGCCCTGGTCAGCTTCAGGTCCGTCCTATTTTAAAACGGCTCCAGGATGTAGGTCCATGATCCAGGATCAAGTGTCTAGGTTTCTCCACGGGGTTTTTAAAGTGTGACTGCTGAGGTTATTTTTAAAATTGAAGGGTACAGACATGGTGGCTCCTGCATTAATATTCTGTATTGGAGGAGGGGAAAGCTTGTCGGAAGCAATTTGCATACGAGCCAATCAACTGCAAGGAATTTGCTTCGAATTAATTTGCCTCTCCTGAAGGGTGACCGACAAGTGTGACAGAAGTACACGCACACACTATTATTTAAACAGATGGAATATTTACACACGCACATTATTATTTACACAAGCGCACTATTCTTTACACACACACACTTATTTACACTTGCACAACACGCAACTCTTCTAAGATATTGGTTAACTGGAGATTTACTGGGATGTAATACAATAATATTCAAACTACATCAAAACTAAAAATAATGAATTATTTTCACAGCTGTTTACTTGTAACTGTAAACAAATACTTGTAACTTACTTGTAAACAAAATAACTGCTGCAGTTTCATAAGTTTCCTATTTATAACGTTAATTTTAAGGAGATGCACGCAAAGTCCAGATAAAGGCATGTGGTGTCTAACAGCACTGACCATCAGTGACGACAGCATCGTGCTAATTGTAAACAAAGATATCTTTCAGCAATTGGAATCAATTACTAATGAACACAAGGGAATAAATGATGAAAGTCTAAGGGGGAGAAATTCATTATAGCCCCGTTTGGGGCGCTAACTTTTAAAAGTTGAAAAAATTAGCGCCAGGCACTAAAGTTTCTCAACTTTAAAAAAATTCAGTTTTGCGCTCCAGGAAGGAAGTGGAGCGCTAAATCACGCGCTCAAAATCCTTCCTGGCGTGCAACAGGCAGCAGGCGGAGCGGTAGGTGAGCAGCTGCTCACTGGGCCGTGCAGCGCTGCCGTGTTGGAAGGCTCCTTCACTCCCTTAAAGGGAAGGGCCATCACTGATGCTCTACAAGGGAAAGCAACTTACCTGGTCCACGACGGCAGCCGTGATCCGGCTCGATCAGCCTGATGCACTGCAGCAGAGTGCCGGGCCGATCGATCGCTGGGGGGAGAAAAAGAACCAGAAAACGAGCATTTGATTATTTTTTTCCCTACCTCGGCCACCTCGCCTTTAAGTATCGGCCCCGAAGCGCCCGGCCTCCTGATGAATGCCTCCTGCAGCCATTGGTGTTTTCATCCGGCGATGCTGCAAGGGGCGGAACCAAAGTTCGGGTCCGGGGCGCTACCATCACGATCTCCGGGCGAAGCAGATCAGAGCGCAACGCCATACTGCCGCCGCAAACCTCCCGCCGAATTTAGCGAGAGGCGATATTCTCACCGTGCCTGGGCGGTAAGTGGTTAGCGCCCCGTTATCGCCCCCCGGAGGCGATAACGGGAGGCGCAAAGGTAGCCAATTTCTCCCCCAAGAGAAGTTTTCAGAAGTACATTCTACACCTACACAATGCAGAAACAACAGACGCAAACCACAGATCCTTGTGCCTATTTGGTTTCATTTCCCACTGGCAGTGACCGTTAGTTCGCGAGGCGGATTTAACACCATATTTAAATATGCTTCAAACCTCAAACAAAATAAAAATAAGGATTGTTGAGGTCAGTGTTGCCATTTTTATGAAGAATGAATTGAAACAAACCAATGCCTGATTCCCAGTAAATGGCGGTAGGAATTAACCCGTGAACGATTCAAACCAATTAAATGAGAACCAAGGCAAAACTCAGATTGTTATGATGTACTTATACCAAAATTGTTTACTCTCAAGCACCCAGGAAATCAAGCTGTGAAATTTGAGAACAGAATTAAAAAGCACACTAAGAAATCCTGACAGAGTAATCTAAAACTACACATGTGGTCAGACGTGAATGGGCACCGCTCTAAACAGAAGCTCCTCCGACTCCCATCAGGAATTGCCTATCAGCCAAAAGACCATCTGCCGTCCACACGAACACCACCACCGGGATTTTAAAGACCATTTGAAGCAGTCGCCCACGTGGAGCAATAATCCAAATAAAATCAATGCTTTGCCAGTCACAAGTCTCAGTGGAGCAGTCAGTTTGTCACGCTGATTCAGAGAGTCACACAGCCAGCCCTTTGTAACAGAGTGTGTTAGCTGGTATAATACTCCCTACTTCATAGAATCATAGAATAGTACAGCACAGGAGGTCGTCATTCGGCCCATCGAGTCTGCGCCGGCTCTTTCGAAGAGCAATCCAGTCAGTCCCACTTCCCCCGCTCTTTCCCCATATCCCTGCAATTTTTTCTCCTTCAAGTATTTATCCAATTCCCTTTTGAAGGCTGCTATTGAATCTGTGTCCACCACCCTATCAGGCAGCACGTTCCAAATCCTAACCACTTGTTGCGTAATTTTTTCCCTCATGTCACCTCTGGTTCTTTTTCCAATCGCCTTAAATCTGTGCCCTCTGGTTACTGACCCTTCAGCCATTGGAAACGGTTTCTCCTTATTTACTCTATCTAAACCCTTCATGATTTTAAACACCTGTATCAAATCTCTGCTTAGCCTTCTCTGCTCCAAGGAGAACAAGCCCATCTTCTCCAGTCCATCCACGTAACTAAAGTCCCTCATCCCTGGAACCACTCTCGTAAATCTCCTCTGCACCCTCTCTAAGGCCTTCACATCCTTCCTAAAGTGCGGTGCCCAGAATTGGACACAATACTCCAGCTGGGCCGAACTAGTGTTTTATAAAGGTTTAGCATAACTTCCTGGCTTTCGTACTCCATGCCTCTATTTATAAAGCCCAGGATCCCATATGCTTCATTAATTGCTTTGTTGACCTGTCCTGCTACCTTCAAAGATTTGTGCACAAGCACCCCCAGGTCACTCTGTTCATGCACCCCCTTTAAAATTGTACCATTTAGTGTGTATGGCCTCTCCTCGTTCATCCTACCAAAATGTATCACCTCACACTTCTCTGCGTTGAATTTC
Organism: Squalus acanthias; assembly: GCA_030390025.1. Classification (NCBI taxonomy): domain Eukaryota; kingdom Metazoa; phylum Chordata; class Chondrichthyes; order Squaliformes; family Squalidae; genus Squalus; species Squalus acanthias. The sequence goes on from CM059435.1 coordinate 123,417,284, forward strand.
ATCTGCCACGTGTCCACCCATTCCACCAGCCTGTCTATGCCCTCTTGAAGTCTATTACTATCCTCCTCACTGTTTACTACACTTCCAAGTTTCGTGTCATCTGCAGATTTCGAAATTGTGCCCTGTACACCCAAGTCTAAGTCATTAATGTATATCAAAAACAGCAGTGGTCCTAGTACTGAACCTCGGGGAACACCACTGTATATCTCCCTCCAGTCCGAAAAACAGCCATTCACCACAACTCTGTTTTCTATCCCTTAGCCAATTTTGTATCCATGCTGCCACTGTCCCTTTTATCCCATGGGCTTCAACTTTGTTAACAAGCCTAATATGTGGTACTTTATTAAACGCCTTTTGAAAGTCCATATACACAACATCAAGTTTGTTAAACACGATTTGCTTTTAGCAAATCCGTGCTGGCTCTCCTTTATTAGTCCACACTTGTCCAAGTTGCTGTTAATTTTCTCCCGGATTATTGTTTCTAAAAGCTTCCCCACCACCGACGTTAAACTGACTGGTCTGTAATTGCCAGGTTTATCCTTCTCCCCTTTTCTGAACAAGGGTATAACATTTGCAGTTCTCCAGCAGCACCCCTGTATCTAGATTGTGGCCAGCACCTTCGCAATTTCTACCCTTACTTCCCTCAGTAACCTAGGATGCATCCCATCCGGACTGGGTGACTTATCCACTTTAAGTACTGTCAGCCTTTCTAGAACATCATCTTTATCTGTTTTTAATCTCATCCAGTATCCCGACAACCTCCTCATTTACCATAGCTTTGGCAAAGTCCTCTTCCTTGGTAAACACCGATGCAAAGTACTCATTTAGTACTCAGCCATGCCTTATGCCTCCACCAATAGATCCCCATTTTGGTTCCTAATAGGCCCCACCGCTCCTCTGACAACCCTTTTACTGTTAATATGCCTATAGAAGACCTTTGGATTCCCTTTTATGTTAGCCGCCAATCTATTCCCGCACTGTCTCTTCGCCCCTCATTTCCTTTTCCACTTCTGCTCTGTACTTTTTATATTCAGCCTGATTCTGCCTTGTATTATCAAGCTGACATCTGTCATATGCCCCCTTTTTCTGCTTCACCCTACTCTACAACTCCTTCGTCATCCAGGGAGCTCTGGCTTTGGTTGCCCTCCCTTTCCCCCTTGTGGGAATCTACCTCGACTGTACCCGAACCATCTCCTCTTTAAAGGCCGCCCACTGCTCCAATACATTTTTGCCAGCTCGTCTTTGACTCCAATTTACCTGGGCCAGATCCCCCCTCAATTCGCTGAAATTAGCCCTCCTCCAGTTAAGTATTTTGATTCTAGATTGCTCCTTGTCCTTGTCCATAACCAATCTAAACCTTACGATACGATGATTGCTATTCTTGAAATGCTCCCCCACTGTGACATTCTCCACTTGACCCACTTCATTCCCCAGGACTAACTCCAGCAATGCCTCCTTCCTCATTGGGCAGGAAACATACTGATCAAGAAAATTCTCCTGAACACACTTCAGAAATTCCTCCCCATCTCTGCCCTCAACACAATCACTGCCACATTCAATAATGGGCTAGTTAGTCTCCCATTATCACTACTCTATAGTTCTTGCACCTCTCAGTAATTTCTTTGCAAATCTGATCCTCTCTCTCCTTCTCACTATTTGGTGGCCTATAAAATACACTAAGTAGTATAATAGCTCCTTTATTGTTTCTCAACTCCAACCAAATAGATTCTGTCTTTGACCCTTCCGAGGACATTCTCTCTTTCGAGCACTGTAATATTTTTCTTAATCAAAACTGCTACCCCTCCTCCTTTTTTTCCTTCCCTATCTTTCCTGAATACCTTGTACCAGGAATATTAAGCATCCAATCCACCCCTTTTTGAGCCAGGTCTCAGTTATCGCCACTACATCATATTCATACGTGACTATTTGCGCCTGCATCTCACCAACCTTATTAACCGCACCATGCATTTACAGGGAAATGGTAGCATAGTGGTTATGTTACTGGACTAGTAATCCAGAGGCCTGGACTAATGATCTGGAGACATGAGTTCACATCCCATCACGGCAGCTGGGGAATTTAAATCCAATTAAATAAATCTGGAATAAAAAAAGCTAGTATCAGTAATGGTGACCATGAAACCGGATTGTCGTATAAACCCCTAATGTCCTTTAGGGAAGGAAATCTGCTGCCCTTACCCGGTCTGGCCTATATGAGACTCCAGACCTACAGCAATGTGGGTGACTCTTAACTGCCCTCTGAAATGGCCCAGTACCACCTTCTCAAGGGTAATTAGGGATGGACAATCCCAGGAACGAATATAAAAAACACACATGCACTCCAAACCTAACTCTTGTATTTTCTATGATCCCACCTAATTCTGTATTATTTCTAACTCTAACCGTCTCACCCAGTCCTCTGTGCATCTTGTTTCTACTTTTTAATACTACTGTACATCTTGGTGCCCAACCTCCTGGCGAATTAGTTTAAACCCATCCCCACAGCACTAGTTAAACTGCCCGCAAGGATATTGGTCCCAGCTCTGTTCAGGTGCAACCCATCCATCTTGAACAGGTCCCTCCTGCCACTGAACTGGACCCAATGTCCCAGGAATCTGAAGCCCTCCCTCCTGCACCATGTTTCTAACCACGCATTAACCTGCCATATCCTCCTATTTCTACTCTCACTGCTGTGTGGCACTGGCAGTAATCCAGAGGTAGAAGGAATGAGGGGAGGACATGTAAACTAAAGGGAACAATCCTAAAGGGAGTGCATGAACAGAGACACCTGGGGGTATGTGTGCACAAATCGTTGAAGGTGGCAGGGCAGGTTGAGAAAGCAGTTAAAAAGGCTTACGGGATCCTGGACTTCATGAATAGAGGTTTGAGTACAAAAGTGTGGAAATTATGAAGAACCTACAAAACATAGAAGATAGGAGCAGGAGCAGGCCATTTGGCCCCTCGAGCCTGTTCCGCCATTTAATGAGATCATGGCTGATCATCCAAATTCAGTACCCTGTCACTGCTTTCTCCCCATATCCCTTGATCCCTTTAGCCTTAAGAAATATATCTAACTCCTTCTTGAATATATTTAATGAATTGGCCTCAACTGCCTTCTGTAGTAGAGAATTCCACAGGTTCACCACTCTCTGGGTGAAGAAATTCCTCATCTCATTCCTAAATGGCTTACCCCTTATCTTTAGACTGTGACCCCTGGTTCTGGACTCCCCCACCATCAGGAACATCCTTCCTGCATCTAGTCTGTCTAGTCCTGTTAGAATTTTCTAAGTTTCAATGAGATCCCCTCTCATTCTTCTAAACTCTAGCGAATATAAGAACATAAGAACATAAGAAATAGGAGCAGGAGTAGGCCAATTGGCCCCTTGAGCCTGCTCCGCCATTCAATAAGATCATGGCTGATCTGATCCTAACCGCCAATCTACTATCACAGAACCATCTCCTGAACCTAACAGAATTGGACACACGAAATAGGAGCAGGATCAGGCTACACGGCCCCTGGGCCCGCTACGCTACCCACAGGGCCATGACCGATCCGAACCTAGACTCATGTCCAAATTCCTGCCCGCTCCCCGTAACCCTTAATTCCCTTTACTTCTAGGAAACTGTCCATTTCTGTTTTAAATTTATGTAATGATGTAGCTTCTACAGATATAAGCCTAATCGACCCAATCTCTCTTCATATGTCATTCCTGCCATCCCAGGTATCAGTCTGGTGAATCTTCGCTGCACTCCCTCCATGGCAAGAACATCCTTCCTCAGATAAGGCAACCAAAACTGCACACAATACTCAAGGTGTGGTCTCACCAAGGCCCTGTACAACTGCAGCAAGACATCCTTGCTCCTGTACTCGAATCCTCTCGCTATGAAGGCCAACATACCATTTGCCTTCTTAACCGCCTGCTGCACCTGCATGCTTACATTCAGCGACTGCTGCACAATGATACCCAGGTCTCGTTGCACTTCCCCTTTTCCCAATCTATTGCCGTTCAGATAATAATCTGTCTTCCTGTTTTTGCCACCAAAGTGGATAACCTCGCATTTATCCACATTATACTGTATCTGCCCAATCACCCAACCTGTCCAAATCATACTGGAGTTTCTCTGCATCCTCCTCACAGCACACACGCCCACCCAGCTTTGTCTCGTCTGCAAACTTGGAGATATTACATCTAGTTCCCTTGTCTAGATCATTAATATATATTGTGAATAGCTGGGGTCCTAGCACCGATCCCTGCGGTACCCCACTAGTCACTGCCTGCCACTCGGAAAAAGACCTATTTATTCCAACTCTTTGCTTCCTGTCTGCCAACCAGTTCTCTATCCAAGTCAGTACCTTACCCCCAATCCCATGTGCTTTAACTTTGCACGCTAATCTCTTATGCAGGACCTTATCGAAAGCCTTCTGAAAGTCCAAATATACCACATCCACTGGTTCTCCCTTATCTATTCTACCAGTTACATCCTCAAAAAATTCCAGTAGATTAGTCAAGCACAATTTACCTTTCGTAAATCCATGTTGACTTTGTCCGATCCTGTCACTGTTTTCCAAGTGCTCTGCTATTACATCTTTTATAATGGACTCTAGCATTTTCCCCACTACCGATGTCAGGCTTACCGGTCTATAATTCCCCATCTTCTCTCTACCACCTTTTTTAAATTTTAAATAAAACACTGGTTTGGCCCCAGCTGGAGTATTGTGTCCAATTCTGGGCACCGCACTTTAGGAAGGATGTGAAGGCCTTAGAGAGGGTGCAGAAAAGATTTACGAGAATGATTCCACAAATAAGGGACTTCAGTTACGTTGATAGACTGGAGAAGCTGGGGTTGTTCTCCTTAGAGCAGAGAAGATTGAGAGGAAATTTGATGGAGGTGTTCAGAATCATGAGGGGTCTGGACAGAGTAGATAGCGAGAAACTGTTCCCATTGGAGGAAGGGTCGAGAACCAGAGGACACAGATTTAAGGTGATTGGCAAAAGAACCAAAGGCAACGTAAGAAAAAACTTTTTTACGCAGCGAGTGGTTAAGATCTGGAATGCACTGCCTGAAAGGGTGGTGGAGGCAGATTCAATCACTGCTTTCAATAGGGAGTTGGATAAGTATCTGAAGGAAAGAAATTTGCAGGGCTACGGGGAAAGGGCGGGGGAGTGGGACTAGCTGAAGTGCTCTTGCAGAGAGCCAGTACAGGGCTTGACTGACTGAATGGCCGCCTTCCGTGCTGTAACCATTCTATGATTCTATGGCTACCTTTGAGGTCCTGCTTTTTAACTTCCTCCCTGGCTCCTTAAACTTTGACTGCAGGACCTCAACCCTCTTCCTCCCTATGTTGTTGGTTCTGACACAGACCATGACTTTTGGCTCTTCCCCTTCCCTCTGCAGAATGTTCTGCACCATCTCTATGATGTCCCTTACCCTGGCACCAGGGAGGCAACATACCATATGGGTCTTGCGTCAACGGTAGCAGAACTGCCTGTCTGTCCCCCTGACTATCAAATCCCCAATTACTACTGCATTCCTACACTTTGCTGTAGTCCCCTGTGCAGTCATTTGCCTCACGGTGCCAGGCCCGGGACTGCACTCCTTCGAAGTGTCGTCACCCTCCCCGGTATTCAATACCGAATATCGGTTTGAGTGTGCCACACTCCCGGAGGATTCCTGCACTACCTGCCTCTTCCTACCCTTCCAGTGCCCACCCACTTGCTATTCTGAACTCTATGTGGCTATGGGGTGACCACCTCCTGGAACCTGCGATCCAGGACACACTCAGCCACCCGTATGTCCTGCAGTGAGTCCAGCTCCCCCTCGAACTCAGAAATAGCTCATGAGTTTGAGCAGCTGGAGGCACTTCCTGCAAACATGGGCCTCCGGGACACATGAAGCGTCCTGAAGTTCCCACATGGCGTAGGAAATGCAGGCTACGGGTCGTAGCTGTCCCTCCATTCTAATTAGAAACTTAAAATAAAGCCCTTAGATACAAGGTGATTATTTATAAAATTGCTGTTAACTAGGTCTAAATTACACAGTTATTTTTCTATTCGCTTCTCAAAGCGAACTAATTGTTTACTCGATCTTAACCACAACCAGAGGTCACTAAACACAAAGAACCTAAATATTAGATATCTAGATACTTAAACTACCGCCTTATCGTAGAATCCCTGGGTCCTGCGGCTCCATTCCTTCTTTTGAGTTGGAAGTGAGAAACCGCCTTCCTCCTCTCTGCCGAATTCCTACTGCACCAAATTCTCAGCTTCCACGCCGATTGCGATTCTCTAAGCTCTTCCACAACAGTGTGTGTTAGCTGGTCTAACACTCACCTAATTATACAGCACACTGTGTTACACGAGCACAATTTACATATCGCCTTTAACGTCGCAAAACATCCCAAGGTGCTCCACAGGAGCGATTATCAAACAAACTGTGTTACATGTTATGTCTGTGCTGCTCTGTCTAACAATGTGTGCCAATCCACCATTTACTGTTTGATGCTAAGAATAACCTTGTATTAAGTTCCAGTTGGGAACAATGCTGATAACTGCAGTCATTTGCCTCTGCTACATGATAAATCTTTACGGTTATAAAGTAGATTAACAACTAGACAAATTAACTCCAAGTAAACAGAATGATCGATGATCAGAAAGCCAGCAAATGTTGCTTTTCATTTGATGGCTTTAAACTACTCTAATTTTTAAAGCATCGGGAACACTTCTATCCGACAAATGGATATTGCGATATGTTGATTGGGTGAGATGAAGAGGGGTGGGACAAGGCTTGAGTGGAGCATAAACACATGCATGGACCAGTTGGGCCGAATGGCCTGGTCTCAGGTCTAACTGCACAGTGCGGTTCCACCAATCCCTCTTCACTTTACGCGGACAAATGGGTGTCGGGGTGTTGCTCATTAGCTGGCACGTTGGGCCGGTCGTGTGCCAACCTCTCCAGCTTAGGAATTTTAATGACTATGTGTGAAATGTAAATCTGATTTGTTCTAAATTATACAGATTTTCAAGAGCAAAAATGGAAAACACCTCCCGTGGAAAAGAAAGCAACGAGCCTGAAGTGCTCAGCTCCCTCCGTCTGCCCTGAACATGGCCCCTGCACTCCTCCCCGAGCCTGCTCCCTCCTCCTGCACTCCTCGCCGAGCCTGCTCCCTCCTCCTGCACTCCTCGCCGAGCCTGCTCCCTCCTCCTGCACTCCTCCCCGAGCCTGCTCCCTCCTCCTGCACTCCTCGCCGAGCCTGCTCCCTCCTCCTGCACTCCTCGCCGAGCCTGCTCCCTCCTCCTGCACTCCTCGCCGAGCCTGCTCCCTCCCCGAGCCTGCTCTCCCCTCCTGCACTCCTCTCCGAGCCTGCTCCCTCCTCCTGCACTCCTCCCCGAGCCTGCCCCCTCCTGCACTCCTCGCTGAGCCTGCTCCCCGCCCCTGCACTCCTCCCCGAGCCTGCTCTCCCCTCCTGCACTCCTCTCCGAGCCTGCTCTCCCCTCCTGCACTCCTCTCCGAGCCTGCTCCCTCCTCCTGCACTCCTCCCCGAGCCTGCTCTCACCTCCTGCACTCCTCCCCGAGCCTGCTCTCCCCTCCTGCACTCCTCGCTGAGCCTGCTCCCTCCTCCTGCACTCCTCTCCGAGCCTGCTCCCTCCTCCTGCACTCCTCTCCGAGCCTGCTCCCCGCTCCTGCACTCCTCGCCGAGCCTGCTCCCCGCCCCTGCACTCCTCCCCGAGCCTGCTCCCTCCTCCTGCACTCCTCGCTGAGCCTGCTCCCTCCTCCTGCACTCCTCTCCGAGCCTGCCCCCTCCTCCTGCACTCCTCCCCGAGCCTGCTCCCTCCTCCTGCACTCCTCCCCGAGCCTGCTCCCTCCTCCTGCACTCCTCCCCGAGCCTGCTCCCTCCTCCTGCACTCCTCCCCGAGCCTGCTCCCTCCTCCTGCACTCCTCGCCGAGCCTGCTCCCTCCTCCTGCACTCCTCCCCGAGCCTGCTCCCTCCTCCTGCACTCCTCCCCGAGCCTGCTCCCTCCTCCTGCACTCCTCCCCGAGCCTGCTCCCTCCTCCTGCACTCCTCTCCGAGCCTGCTCCCTCCCCGAGCCTGCTCTCCCCTCCTGCACTCCTCGCCGAGCCTGCTCCCTCTGAGCCTGCTCTCCCCTCCTGCACTCCTCTCCGAGCCTGCTCTCCCCTCCTGCACTCCTCGCTGAGCCTGCTCCCCGCTCCTGCACTCCTCTCCGAGCCTGCTCTCCCCTCCTGCACTCCTCTCCGAGCCTGCTCCCTCCTCCTGCACTCCTCGCCGAGCCTGCTCCCTCCTCTTGCACTCCTCGCCGAGCCTGCTCCCCGCTCCTGCACTCCTCGCCGAGCCTGCTCCCTCCTCCTGCACTCCTCGCCGAGCCTGCTCCCTTCCCGAGCCTGCTCTCTCCTGCACTCCTCGCCGAGCCTGCTCCCTCCTCCTGCACTCCTCCCCGAGCCTGCTCCCTCCTCCTGCACTCCTCGCCGAGCCTGCTCTCTCCTGCTCCCCTCGCAGAGCCTGCCCCCTCCCCGAGCCTGCTCTCTCCTGCACTCCTCGCCGAGCCTGCTCTCGCCTCCTGCACTCCTCCCAGAGCCTGCTCCCTCCTCCTGCACTCCTCCCCGAGCCTGCTCTCTCCTGCTCCCCTCGCAGAGCCTGCCCCCTCCCCGAGCCTGCTCTCTCCTGCTCTCCTCGCCGAGCCTGCTCCCTCCTCCTGCACTCCTCCCCGAGCCTGCCCCCTCCTCCTGCACTCCTCCCCGAGCCTGCTCCCTCCTCCTGCACTCCTCGCCGAGCCTGCCCCCTCCTCCTGCACTCCTCCCCGAGCCTGCTCCCTCCTGCACTCCTCGCTGAGCCTGCTCCCTCCTCCTGCACTCCTCCCCGAGCCTGCTCCCTCCTCCTGCACTCCTCGCTGAGCCTGCTCCCTCCTCTGCCCCCTCCTGCACTCCTCGCCGAGCCTGCTCTCTCCTGCACTCCTCGCTGAGCCTGCTCTCTCCTACACTCCTCTCAGTTTGCAGGAGGGCAGCAGTAAGATTGGCACAACAGGCATTCTGCTTTGACCATTGGATGGGCCTTTGCATCCAACAAACATGGCAGTATTAGGTAAGATTTTCACCAAATCAGTTACTGTAATGTGCTGAACATTCACAGGGACATCCTCTTCCATCTGACAGCTCACTGTTTGTATATGTTCAAATTCATTTTTCTTGGAACCATATTTCTAACCCTGGGGCCTGACTGAGTGAGCAGTAACTCCAGGGGTCAGTAGAGCGAGCTGGGATGCACAATGACGTCTACACTGACCCCATTATAGGGACTTGCTTATTGAGAACACCCAACTTTAACGAGACAATGAGAATTGTGCCCCTGCACTTGCAATGACTTTTAAAAAGAACCTGACAGTAGAGCGGGCAATCTGTTAATCTCAAACCCAACACAGCAGAGAACTATTGCGAGGACAACAGCTTGCAGTGGTTCAGTGTGGTGTAACTCATGTTACCTTCACCTTTCCACCAGCTCTTGTTTCTCCGGCCTCTACTGAATCTACAGTCAGCTGTTTGGAAGCTATTTTTGTAGCATGGTGTCATAAAATGCAATTAGTACACAATTAGCAGAGCTACAGGCAGTCATCAAACCCGACCGTCCAACCACAGTACCACAGCTATTGGTGTAACACAGTCAACAGGAAGACAGAACATTTAAATTACACTTTAGTGAAAATCCTATCCAGCCAGGAATAAAAACAAACATTCAGGCCACACAGAAGAAATATTCACCACTATCAAAATAAACTGTAATTCTGAAAGGAAATCAAGGCTTGATCACCCACACAAAGAAAGATCGAATGAACTCGCATTTCTATCGCGCCTTTCCCGACCTCAGGACGTCCCAAAGCACTTTACAGTCAATGAAGTACTTTCTCAAGTGTAGTTACTGTTGTAATGTAGGAAACGCAGGATGTAGTTTTAGTGACAAGGATCAATGCCGATCGCCTTTAGTTGCTTCATGTGGACTCGCTGTCAACGTTTGAAGAATCAGGTTTTGTGGAATTAAAACCAGAATCGCCAGGTTTACGCTACAAGTTGAACAAATTGTAATTTTCATTAATCTGCTTCACTTTTTACAATTATAGATAATAATATAAAGTGGGAACGTTGAGGCTCCGGCTGCATAGTGGTTATGTTACCATCAACATCCTGGGGGTCACCATTGACCAGAAACTTAACTGGAGAGCAGGTCAGAGGTTGGGTATTCTGCAGCGAGTGTCTCACCTCCTGACTCCCCAAAGCCTTTCCACCATCTACAAGGCACAAGTCAGGAGTGTGATGGAATACTCTCCACTTGCCTGGATGAGTGCAGCTCCAATAACACTCAAGAAGCTCGACACCATCCAGGACAAAGCAGCCCACTTGATTGGTACCCCATCCACCATCTTAAACATTCACTCCCTCCACCACCGGCGCACCGTGGCTGCAGTGTGTATCATCTACAAGATGCACTGCAGCAACTCGCCAAGGCTTCTTCAGCAGCACCTCCCAAACCCGCAACCTCTACCACCTAGAAGGACAAGGGCAGCAGGCGCATGGGAACACCACCACCTCCAAGTTCTCCTCCAAGTCACACACCATCCTGACTTGGAAATATATCGCTGTTCCTTCATCGTTGCTGGGTCAAAATCCTGGATCTCCCTCCCTAACAGCACTGTGGGAGCACCTTCACCACACGGACTGCAGCGGTTCAAGAAGGTGGCTCACCACCACCTTTTCAAGGGCAACTAGGGATGGACAATAAATGCTGGCCTTGTCAGTGACGCCCACATCCCAGGAACAAAAAAGTCATTATTTGTTTTGTGTTTCAGTGAGTAACTGAACATTTCATTCGATCTGTAAATCTTAATTTAAAAGAGTAACAGTGTGTTTACAGAGCAGCCACGAAACGATGCTGTCTGAAACTGGCTTGAGTTCTGAATGGCCGATAATCCTACTGCGGGTGGTGAATCGGTCTCTCTGCTGTTTTATGGATGTTTATATTTTACGCAGAACAATCTCGCTGCTTGAGCTTCAGGTTTTTACAGGTCGAAGTCGAATTCAGTGAATGCTTTAGTCGATCCCATTCTGCTGACAGGCACCAGTTCCATTATGGTTTCGTCTGACTGGCAGCGGCGTGGAAACTGGCAAAATGGTGACTGCCACGGATTTCAATGGGGCGGAGCTATGGTAATGACCGTCTCTCAATTCCGCGAGCAAAATGCACCGGAAAATAAGGAGCGGCGTAATTAATGGCTTTAGTCACTTACTCCAAAATGTCATGTTTCTTTTGCACCGTTCCAGGATCCATACACCGTAGATGCACTGTTACACATCCCCAGGAAAATCTGGGCCAAAGACCAGATCATGTTTTAGTGATGTTGGTTGAGGGATAAATATTGGCCCCAGGACACCGGGGAGAACTCCCCTGTTCCTCTTCCAATAGCGCCATGGGTCTGCCCTCTTGCCCGCCCCCCCCACCCCCACCCCTCTCTTTCCCCCCCGGCACTGCCTGCTCCACCACTGGCACCGCTCGCACCTCCCCCACCCCCAACATTTTCACATGGTTGTATGTAGATCCCTAACTGCTTCTCTCTCACCGTCCTCTCTTGCTGATGGCTCGTGCTATAACACTAGTTAACGGCGCTCAGGTAAACTGTCTCAGTGACTATTCTTCATATGGAAGCCTAAACATTGAGAGTCAGGGATTACATGACCCTGGGGTGGGGGGAATCCACCCCTGTCCTGCCTTCATCCAACATCCGCCCATTTCCACGTCCCAGGACTCTCAATAACGATCAGAAACAGGAGCGCGGTTTGTTCAGCCCCTCCTAGCCCAGGAGGACTGAGGGTATCTGCAGCACCTCCACTCTTCATTCACAACACGTGGAACAATCTCTTTCACCAATAATTCGCAGGACAGACTTCGAACCACCTCATTCAGTATATTCAGCTCATTAAATCTCTTCAATCAGCAGACTAGACAATCCCAACATTCAGTCAGTGACTTTGATTGGTAAACTCTTCTGACTGGGAGAGTATCTAATGTTGGATTTCAGCGACACTTATACTGAAAATCCTTTCTTTTGGCTTCAATTAATTAGGGATGAGGTCACTTTACGCTGAATTAGGTCACCGAATTCACTGATTTTATTGGCTGAAGCATCTCAAACAAAAACACAAATGAATAAATTTCCCTTAAAATGTAAAAGTTAGGAAACAATCAGTTAAATACAACGAACTCAAACCCTTTCCCTGGATGAATGGACTATGTTCTACTGACCCTCAAACCCCTGTGTGTGCTTCACTCCAACAAATGGATATTGTTTGAGGCCGGTCAGTGCTAAGAGGCTGTTTCAAAGAAAATTAAAAAACATTATTCTGACAAATCTACTGCCATTTTCTCACTTCCAAAATCATCTGAGCAGTTTTTAATAATCATTAGAATTGGAAGATAATTCATTTTCCACAATATTTCATTTGCTTAATGCTCTCTGAGGCATAAACTGCTGATTCCGCTTCTGAAATTTCAGGGAGAATGTTAAAGCATCATTAAATCACTGAACTGCAAACCTCAAAGATGCTGCATTATGATTAATACTCACAATGTAAATTAATTGTGTGAATTACATTAGAAAATCAAATCAATCAGACAGCATTGAGCTAAAATGAACTATTCTCTTGAACCTAAATTAATCAATTTGACAAACTGTCACTGCGGATTGGGTCACTGAGCGATTAGTCGTCCAGCAGGGCAGCACAATTCAAAGGTTGCAGAAATAGCGAGCGTACTGCATGTAAAAAACAACCTATCCCAAGGGCATGTGTCACGCTGCATCAGCCCAATCTGAAAACGTGCCCCGACAAAGCTGTCCTGTTGTCCATCTTCCTAAATCTTCACAAGAGAAAACTCTTTCTATTATACGGACACTGTCCACGAGATCAGGCAACAGAATGGGCTTGAAAGAAAATGACAGATATTTCACGAAAACTTACTGTGCATCCTTTAAATTAAACATTCTGAAGAGAGGCAAGTATCATAAAAGGACTGCCAATAAGCTGGACATTTATTGCTCAACAGCGAGTTGCGTGAGAGGGTATTAATGGATGCAATAACTGGGCACTTAGAAACCAATAGTAAGATTGGGCAGAGTCAACATGGATTTATGAAAGGGAAATCCTGTTTAACAAACCTATTGGAATTCTTTGAAGATGTAACTAGTGGAGTAGACAAAGGGGAACCAGTAGATGTGGTGTATTTGGATTTTCAGAAGGCCTTCGATAAGGTCCCACACAAGAGGTTGGTGAACAAAGTTAGGGCACATGGAATTGGGGGTAATATACTAGCATGGATTGAGAATTGGTTAACAGACAGAAAACAAAGAGTAGGGATAAACGGGTCTTTTTCAGGATGGCAGGCTGTGACTAGTGGGGTACCGCAAGGATCGGTGCTTGGGCCCCAGCTATTCACAATCTATATCAATGATTTGGATGAGGGGACTAAATGTAACATTTCCAAATTTGCTGATGATACAAAGCTAGGTGTCAGTGTCAGTTGTGAAGAGGATGTGAAGAGGCTTCAAGGGGATCTCGACAGGCTCAGTGAGTGGGCGAGAACATGGCAGATGGAATATAATGTGGATAAATGTGAAGTTATCCACTTTGGTAGAAAAAACAGAAAGGCAGATTATTTCCTAAATGGTGAAAGATTGGGGAATGCAGATGCTCAGAGGGACTTGTACATGAGTCACTAAAACTGAATGTGCAGGTGCAGCAAGCCATTAGGAAGGCAAATGGTATGCTGGCCTTCATTACAAGAGGATTTGAGTACAGGAGTAAAGAGGTCTTACTCCAATTATATAGGGCCTTGGTGAGACCATACCTGGAGTACTGTGTATAATTTTGGTCTCCTTACCTAAGGAAGGATATACTTGCCAGAGAGGGAGTGCAACGAAGGTTCACGAGATTGATTCCTGGGATGGCGGGACTGTCGTATGAGAAGAGATTGAGTAAACTAGGCCTGTATTCTCTTGAATTCAGAAGAATGAGAGGGGGTCTCATTGAAGCATACAAAATTATTACAGGGCTTGATAGGGTGGATGCTGGGAGAATGTTTCCCTTGGCTGGGGAGTCTAGAACCAGGGGCCACAGCCTCAGGATAAAGGGTAGGCCATTCAGGGCTGAGATGAGAAGAAATTTCTTCACACAGAGGGTGGTGAATCTTTGGAATTCTCTGCCCCAGAGGGCTGTGGAGGCTGAGTCATTGGGTATATTCAAAACAGAAGTCAATAGATTTCTGACTAGTAAGGGCATCAAGAGATATGGCGATAGGGCCGGTGAATGGAGTTGAGGCAGAAGATCAGCCATGATCTCACTGAATGGCGGAGCAGGCTCGAAGGGCCGAATGGCCTACTCCTGCTCCTATTTCTTATGTTCTTATGTTAGTCAACCAGAGTGTGGGGGCAGGAGTCACATGCACAGGGAGCAGGGATCCTTTCCTGACCCTAACACACTGGGTAATGGTGTAAAACGGGCGATATCTGATCAGCTGCCCGTTCACATCTCTCCTGCTTTTCATTGAGAGGGGATCTCATTGAAACGTATAAATTTCTGACAGGGCTAGACAGACTGGATGCAGGAAGGATGTTTTCCCTGGCTGGGGGGTTTAGAACGAGGGGTCACAGTCTCAGGATACGGGGTAGGACATTTAGGATTGAGATGAGGAGATATTTCTTCACTCAGAGGGTGGTGAACCTGTGGAATTCTCTACCACAGAAGGCTGTGGAGGCCAAGTCACTGAATATATTTAAGAAGGAGATAGATAGATTTCTAGACACAAAAGGCATTAAAGGGTATTGGGAGAGAGTGGGAATCTGGTATTGAGATAGAGGATCAGCCATGATCATATTGAATGGCGGAGCAGGCTCGAAGGGCCGAATGGCCTACTCCTGCTCCTATTTTTCTATTTCCATTAATTGAAATGACGAGCGGCTGAATTGGTCACCCAAAGTGACCATTTTCCAATCCTCTCTGGCTACAGGTGTGGGGCCGCAGGACTGGAGGACTGCTAATGTTGTACCGTTATTTAAAAAGGGAGAAAGGGACAGACCGAGTAATTACAGGCCAGTCAGCCTAACTTTGGCGGTGGGCAAATACTGGAAAAAATTCTGAGGGACAGTATTAGAAAGACACGGATGAATCAAGAACAGTCAGCATGGATTTGTTAAGGGAAGGTAGTGTCTGACTAACTTGATTGAATTTTTTGAGGAGGTAACAAGGAGGGTTGATGAGGGAGGCGCATTTGATGTAGTCTATATGGATTTTAGCAAGGTTCTTGACAAGGTCCCACATGGCAGACTGGTCAGAAAAGTAAAAGCCCATGGGATCCAAGGGAAAGTGGCAAGTTGGATCCAAAATTGGCCCAGTGGCAGGAAGCAAAGGGTAATGGTCGACGGGTGTTTTTGTGACTGGAAGGCTGTTTCCAGTGGGGTTCCACAGGGCTCAGTACTAGATCCCATGCTTTTTGTGGTATATATCAATGATTTAGACTTCAATGTAGGGGAAATAAACAAGTTGTTTATCTTCATCATTGAGCCCAGGTCGAGAGAGGGCAGAATTATGAAATGCACGAATCTTGAGCAAGGTTAGATTTCAGAATAAATGTTTCTACACTGGGTAGTGGATACTGAATAGTCCCAGAGACTGAAAACAACTGCACCTTTAAAAGGGGCTAGATCGCTATCTGGTGAGGACCTGGATTGAGAGTTCGAGAGAGTCGGACAGTGCTGTTTGATTATTTTCTGGACGGTAGGGAAAGAATTTAGTGTCTCCTAAAATAGGGGATCATCGGGTGGTGCGGGAGGAGTCCACGGTAGAATTATCAGACACAGGCCGGAGTTTTAGGCTTGTGCACTCATTAGCTCATGAGGTCCACTCAATAAAGTGAACGGATTGAAAATCCCACGCTGGTGACAAGAGAAATAGGAAATCCCAGCCATGGTCACTGCACGAAGTGAGAATGACGGTCTGAATGCCTTTATATTGATCTGTAGTTTGTTATGTTCAATCAACTCAAATGGGCATCTCCCCAGCTGTTAATTGATGCAAATGACCCGATCTCTCTCTCACTGCTCAATGATTGGGATCTGTAACCCCTGACTGCTCAATGATTGGGATCTGTAACCCCTGACTGCTCAATGAATGGGATCTGTAACCCCTGACTGCTCAATGATTGGGATCTGTAACCCCTGACTGCTCAATGAATGGGATCTGTAGTAGGAAAAATAATGGAATCCCTACCAATGTTCCCTGTTAATTTTTTTTGGGGTGCGCAACCCATGCGTGGTTTTTCCATTGAGAAGCCAGCAAGCATCCTGCGTGGCCGCACAGCGAAACAGGAACACTGACCCCTACTAAAAGAGAAAGTAGAAAAACATCTAGAAACCAAAAATATAACAATGAATAGTCAGCATGGATTTCAAAAGGGAAAGTCTTGCTTGACCAACCTCATTGAATTTTTTGAAGAGGTAACAGAGAGAGTAGACAAGAGTAATGTAGTCGATGTAATTTATCTAGATTTCCAAAAGTCCTTCGATAAGGTACCACAATAGACTAATGAACAAGGACAGAGAATGCGGAGTCAGAGGAAAAGCAGCAGAATGGATAGTTAGCTGGATGCAAAACAGAAAGCAGAGAGATGGGGTAAAGGGTAGCTATTCAGAGTGGCAGAAGGTGGGAAGTGGTGTTCCACAAGGATCAGTGCTGGGACCACTGTTGGTCACAATTTATATTAATGATTTAGACTTTGAAATCAAAAACAAAATTTCTAAATTTGCAGATGATACGAAATTGGGGGGATAGTCAATACTGAGGAGGACTGCAACAAATTACAAGACGACATTAATAAACTTGCAGAATGGGCATATAATTGGCAAATGAAGTTCAGCAGAGATAAATGTGAGGTATTACATTTTGGTAAGAAAACTAAGGAGGCCACATATTACTTGGAAAATAGGAATCTAAATGGGGTAAAGGAGCAAAGAGATCTGGGAGTACAAATACACAAATCACTAAAAGTATCGACACAGGTTAACAAGGCCATAAAAGTGCAAACCAAGCACTAGGGTTTATTTCTAGAGTGATAGAATTAAAAGTAGGGAAGTTATGCTGAACCTGTATCAAACCTTGGTTAGACCACACTTGGAGCACTGCATGCAGTTCTGGTCGCCATATTATAAAAAGGATATAGAGGCATTGGGGAGGGTGCAGAGAAGATTTACAGAAATGCGAGGGTATACATATCAAGAAAGGATGAACAGGCTGGGTCTCTTTTCTCTTGAAAAGAGAAGGCTGAGGGGTGACCTAATAGAGGTCTTTAAAATTAAGAAAGATTTTGATAAAGTGGATAGAGAGAGAATGTTTCCACTTGTGGGGAAGAGCAAAACTGGGGGCCACAAATATAAGAGAGTCACTAATAAATCCAATAGGGAATTCAGGAGAAACTTCTTTACCCAGAGAGTGGCGAGAATGTGGAACTCGCTACCACAAGGAGTGGTTGAAGCGAATAGCATAGATGCATTTAAGGGGAAGCTAGATAAGCACGAGGGAGAAGGGAATAGAGGGTTATGCTGATAGAGTTAGATGAGGAAAGACGGGAGGAAGCTCGAGTGGAGCATAAACACTGGCATGGACTGGTTGGGCCGAATGGCCTGTTTCTGTGCCATATATCCTGTGTATAACCCCTCACTGCGATTGGGATCTGTAACTTCACATCTCATTTAATGAGATCTGTAACCTCACACCCCTCATCTTCAAGAATTCGAGATTATATTAAGACAAACAGCGAGCTGCTTTTTAAAGTGAAGCCGTCAGTTTGTAGCCTGATGATGCTGCTCCAGCAGATAGGATAAATTTACTTTTTGTGGGGCCTCTGGTTTTCGGAATGTAGCAACCTGCAGGCCTGCTGGTTTTATCGCATCAAAAGGCTCCAGAATAAAATAATTTGTTTCTGGTCCAACACACCCCACACTGGTTTCATTCTTTGGGAAGTTTAAGTTTGCGACCTTACCAGCTGCTTTGCACCCAGTGTCTTACTTTCTCTCACACCACACTTAAAGTGACAGACAGCACTCAGTAAATATTCTGCCTCTTCACTTCAGTGCCATTTAATTCAACTGCCAGGGCTAAATCGGATAAATACCCAACAGTGTCAGCTGTGGTTCAGTGGGTAGCCCTCTCACCTCTGAGTCAGGAGGCTGTGGGTTCAACTCCCACTCCAGAGACTGGAGCACAAAAATCTAGGCTGACACTCCCAGTGTAGTACTGAGGGAGTGCTGCACTGCCGGAGGGGCCGTCTTTCAGATGAGAGACGTTAAACCGAGACCCCGTCTGCTCTCTCAGATGGACGTAAAAAATCCCAATGCACTATTTCGAAGAGGAGCAGGGGAGTTATCCCTGGGGCCAATATTTATCCCTCAATCAACATCACAAAAACAGATTATCTGGTCATTATCACATTGCTGTTTGTGGGATCTTGCTGTGTGCAAATTGGCTGCCACGTTTCCTACATTACAACAGTGACTACACTTCAAAAAGTACTTCATTGACTGTAAAGCGCTTTGGGACGTCCAGTGGTCGTGAAAGGCGCTATAGAAATGCAAGTCTTTCTTTCTTTCTAAAGGGGAATTCATACTTCCACCCTCTAGCACCAGACAAATTCTACATGGAATTCGTGCTCGGACTGGATATGGGGCATTTTATAGGAAACCTTTGCCCAAAGTTCAACTGAATTAATTCCAAGGAACAAACAAGCCACATTATTTCTTGCAGACTGAAATTTTGCAAAGCTGTCTGCTCCGATCCCTCCCAGCTTCTGTACAAGAGCTGTCTGTAGTGCACCAGGGAGAGCAAATCATTATATACGGAATCCGATGGATTGATGAGCACGTCACATGTAGAGCTATTTAGATTAGATGACTGCAGTACACATACCAAAGGGTGAAAATGCTCACATACCTGTTCTACCAAAACTTGAAAATGTTCGGCTGAAAGATTTTATGCTTTCCATTTAGTTTAAGTTCTGCATTTCCTTATTCACAAAGTGCAGATTTGGAGGTCATACAGCCCATCTAACTGATGCTTCAACAGAAACCTACAATCCCCCATTGCAGTGTCGAACTGACTCTTGAATGACCTGAGTTTTTGCCTTCAATGTCCTACCTGAGAGCCACTCAGGTCTCGATCACTCTGTGACAGTGCTTCCTGACAGCCACTCTGAGCTTGCCTTTTGCCAGCGTGTAGCTGTGTCCTGCTTTAAATTCAAATAAAACGTCGGAAGGCATTTTACGGGGCAAGGAATTAGAGGGCAGGACCAAGAGAGGAATTAGTAAGGAAGTGAAGGCAGTTAGGGCAGGTGTTTGACTGCACTGTCAGCGAGGTATGATTATGAAGGCAGGGAGCAGGGTAGCAATGCAGAGAGGATTCGGATGCGAGTCCTAGAGTCCCAGGGTGTGATGGCTGAAGGAGGGTGGATGAGGGGAGGGGATGCACAGCAATCTAGAGTCAGAACAGTGGTGCTGGGAGACGACTGAAGGCATAAAAGGATTGGAGAACCGGGATAAGGATTTTGAAGTTATAGACTTGGGGACAGAAAGCTAGCAGAGGTCTGAGAGGATGGGACAGATTAGAGTGATAGAGCTTGAGACAGTCAGAACTGGAGGAGGAAGAAGCAACCGAGCAGGTGACCTCAGGTATAGAAAGAGGTCTATGAGTTCCTTGACCTGGGTGTAAAAGATGGGACGGAGCAGGTGGGCTGGAGGTAGTCTGCGGTGGAGATCAGAAGTTTGGAGCTCTTTAGGATGATGCTGGCTTTGGCTGCAGAAAGCTGCTCGAGGTGGTGACGTCCAGACTATAGAGCCATACAGCACATAAATAGGCTGTTTTCAAATCCCTCCATGGCCTCGCCCCTCCCTATCGCTGTAACCTCCTCCAGCCCTACAACCCTCTGAGATCTCTGCGCTCCTCTAATTCTGGTCTCTTGTGCATCCCCGATTTTAATCGCTCCACCATTGGCGGCCGTGCCTTCAGCTGCCGAGGCCCCAAGGTCTGGAATTCCCTCCCTAAACCTCTCCACCTCTCTCCTCCTTTAAGACGCTCCTCAAAAACTACCTCTTTGACCAAGCTTTTGGTCATCTGCCCTAATATCTCATGTGGCTCGGTGTCAAATTTCTTTTGATAACGCTTCTGTGAATGACCGAAGCCATTGTTTTCGGTCCCCGCTACAAACTCTGTTCCCTAGCCACTGACTCCACCCCTCCCCCCAACATCTGTCTGAGGCTGAACCACACTGTTCGCAACCTTGGTGTCATATTTGACTCTGAAATGAGCTTCCAACCACATATCCGTAGCATAACAAAGACCGCCTATTTCCACCTCTAACATCTCCCGTCTCCGCCCTTGCCTCAGCTCATCCGCTGCTGAAACCCTCATCCATGCCTTTGTTACCTCTAGACTTGACTATTCCAATGCACTCCTGGCTGGCCTCCCACATTCCACCCTATGTAAACTTGAGGTCATCCAAAACTCGGCTGCCCATGTCCTAACTCGCACCAAGTCCCATTCGCCCATCACCCCTGTGCTCGCTGACCTACATTGGCTCCCGGTTAAGCAACGCCTCGATTTCAAAATTCTCATCCTTGTTTTCAAATCCCTCCATGGCCTCACCCCTCCCTATCTCTATAATCTCCTTCAGCCCCACAACCCCCCCCGAGATATCTGCGCTCCTCTAATTCTGCCCTCGAGCATCCCGGATTATAATCGCTCAACCATTGGTGGCCGTGCCTTCTGTTGCCTGGGCCCTAAGCTCTGGAATTCCCTCCCTAAACCTCTCCGCCTCGGTACCTCTCTTCCTCCTTTAAGACGCTGCTTAAAACCTACCTCTTTGACCAAGCTTTTGGTCACCTGCCCTAATTTCTCCTTATGCGGCTCGGTGTCAAATTTTGTGTCATATAATACTCCTGTGAAGCGCCTTGGGATGTTTTACTATGTTAAAAGGTGCTATATAAATACAAGTTGTTGTTGTGATCTGGAATGCACTGCCTGAAAGGGCGGTGGAAGCAGATTCAATAGTAACATTCAAAAGAGAATTGGATAAATAATTGAAAAGGAAAAATTTGCAGGGCTATGGGGAAAGAGCAGGGGGAGTGGGACTAATTGAAGAACTCTTTCAAAGAGCCGGCACGATGGGCCAAATTGCCTCCTTCTGTGCTGGATAATTCTATAATTCTGTGATATGATAAATTAATGTTCGGTAAAGGTATTAAGGGATATGGAGTTAAGATACAGATCAGCCTAATTGGCCTCCTCCTGTTCCCATGTCCCACTGTCCCGTTCTCCCCATAGCCCTGTATCAATCCCAAACTAAACCCACTGCCCCGCTTTTCCCCATAGCCTTGTATCAATCCCAAACTAATTCCCACTGCCCCGCTCTCTCCCCATAGCCCTGTATCAATCCCAAACTAATCCCACTGCCCTGCTCTCTCCCCATAGCCCTGTATCAATTCCAAACTAATCCCACTGCCCCGCTCTCCCCATAGCCCTGTATCAATTCCAAACTAATCCCACTGCCCCGCTCTCTCCCCATAGCCCTGTATCAATCCCAAACTAATCCCACTGCCCCGCTCTCTCCCCATAGCCCTGTATCAATTCCAAACTAATCCCACTGCCCCGCTCTCTCCCCATAGCCCTGTATCAATCCTAAACTAATCCCACTGCCCCGCTCTCTCCCCATAGCCCTGGATCAATCCTAAACTAATCCCACTGCCCCGCTCTCTCCCCATAGCCCTGGATCAATCCTAAACTAATCCCACTGCCCCGCTCTCTCCCCATAGCCCTGTATCAATTCCAAACTAATCCCACTGCCCCGCTCTCTCCCCATAGCCCTGTATCAATCCTAAACTAATCCCACTGCCCCGCTCTCTCCCCATAGCCCTGGATCAATCCTAAACTAATCCCACTGCCCCGCTCTCTCCCCATAGCCCTGTATCTTCCTCTGCTTCAAATATTTATCCAATTTTCCCTTCAATAATGCGACGGTCTCGGCCTCAACCCCTCTCTGTGGCAAAGTATTCCAGACTCCAACAAACCTGAGTAAAGAACTTTCTCCGAACCTCTCTCCTTGCTCACTTAGTGATCATTTTAACTCAGTGACCATTCATCAATGACTCCTCATCCATAGGAAACCATCTCTCCCTGTTCACTCCATTGTATAAAGCTCTATTGAATCTCCTCTTAGCGTTCTCAGCTCCAGTGTGTCTCGCTGACCCGAACAAAATCCAAGACTCGGTCAGACACCCAGATATCACCTCACAGTGGCTCGACAGCGTGTCAGTCATAAGAATAAAAACAGAAAGTGCTGGAAATACTCAGCATCAGGCAGCATCTGTGGAGAGAGAAACAGCATCTGTGGAGAGAGAAACAGAGTTATCGTTTCAGGTCGTTGACCTTTCGTCAGTTCTAACACCTGAAACTCTGTTTCTCTCTCCACAGATGCTGCCCGACCTGCTGAGTATTTCCAGCATTTTCTGTTTTTATTTCAGATTTCCAGCATCCGCAGGGTTTTGCTTTTGCCTCAGTGATAGGATTATGGTCCACATCTGACACTGGTTTGGAAAGGTAATTAAGATTCAGTTATTAGGAAGCTGCAAGGTCAAATGAAACCTGCACTGAAACTCAAATGCTGCTGATTAAAGAGGGGTGCCAATAGAGTCAGCTTCTGGTACTGCATAGCCATTCATTCATTATATAACACAAAATCTTCAGTCACAGCAATCTCTGGAATCCCGTTTGTTGCTGTCATAGATTGAAAAACAGCAGCAGAATTTTTTTTTATAGAAAACAGCAGATAGATGCAATGGGAAAAATAGATTGATAGCAATTATTGTAGAAATATTCACTAGACTAGGTCATATTAAAATACCCTGTACATACTTGGGCTTAAATAAAGTAACTGCTGTGTGGACAGAATGAATTTCATTACTAAGCTATATGCTCACGTGTTACAGTATAAATTAACAGATATTTCCCTGTTGTCTGATTAATTATTCTGTCCGATTAACAATATCTGTATTTCATTGTGTCCCTATTAACAATGTCTGTTTGCACTGTGTCCCCATTAACAATGTCTGTTTGCATTGTGTCCCTATTAACAATGTCTATTTGCACTGTGTCCCTATTAACAATGTCTGTTTGCACTGTGTCCCCATTAACAATGCCTGTTTGCACTGTGTCCCTATTAACAATGTCTGTTTGCACTGTGTCCCCATTAACAATGCCTGTTTGCACTGTGTCCCCATTAACAATGCCTGTTTGCACTGTGTCCCCATTAACAATGCCTGTTTGCACTGTGTCCCCATTAACAATGTCTGTTTGCACTGTGTCCCCATTAACAATGCCTGTTTGCACTGTGTCCCCATTAACAATGTCTGTTTGCACGGTGTCCCCATTAACAATGTCTGTTTGCACTGTGTCCCCATTAACAATGTCTGTTTGCACTGTGTCCCCATTAACAATGTCTGTTTGCACTGTGTCCCCATTAACAATGTCTATTTGCACTGTGTCCCCATTAATAATGTCTATTTGCACTGTGTCCCTATCAACAATGTCTATTTGCACTCTGTTGCAAGCTGAAACTATACCTTTTTTCTGCTCTTTCTAAACACATACAGCATCTGACCTCTTCTCTGATTGGCATTAATCTGGATATATGACAATGTCCATTTTATAGGAAGCTGGACAGACAGATTAGGGCAAGTGACCACGACACAGCCCTGACCAAGGATTCAGGAAGCTGACAGCTGCTGCGAGACGAGGCTCAGAGGCATTTAATCTCCAGGAGGATAACTGCACATTCGGTGAATAACACCCCATGATAATAAATGGAAGAGAGTCTGTGTAACCAACAGTTCACTGTACGGTCTCCTGCACCGACAGTGACACCCGATCCCTAACAGTACACTCGAATCATAGAAATTTACGGCACAGAAGAAGGCCCATCGTGTCCATGCCGGCCGAAAAAGAGCTATCCAGCCTAATCCCACTTTCCAGCTCTTGGTCCGTAGCCCTGTAGGTTGCGGCACTTCAAGTGCATATCCAAGTACTTTTTAAATGTGATGAGGGTTTCTACCTCTATCACCCTTTCAGGCAGTGAGTTCCAGACCCCCACCACCCTCTGGGTGAAGAAATTTCTCCTCAAATCCCCACTAAACCTCCGACCAATTACTTTAAATCTATGCCCACTGGTTATCGACCCTTCTGCCACGGGAAATAGGTCCTTCCTATCCACTCTATCTAGGCCCCTCATCATTTTATACACCTCAATTAAGTCTCCCCTCAGCCTCCTCTGTTCCAAAGAAAACAGACCCAGCCTATCCAGTCTTTCCTCACAGCTAAGATTCTCTACTCCCGGCAACATCCTTGTAAATCTCCTCTGTACCCTCTCTAGTGCAATCACATCGTTCCTGTAATGTGGTGACCAGAACTGTACTCTAGCTGTGGTCTAACTAGTGTTTTATACAGTTCAAGCTACACTGTACTATATCCTGCACCAACACAGTGACGACAAATTGCATACAAAAGTACACGAGCAAACTGTTGTCTCTTGGTAAAAATTCTCCAAAGCTACCAAAGGGTGATTGCATTGAGCCAGTGCTGGAAGACACGGTGAATTCCCAATGTTCTGAGTGGACACAGTGACAGCTGGTGAAAGAAGGAAGTTGAACATTTAACTGATGTCATGTTCTGAAGCAGCCTTCTGAATAATTATCACAGGCTTTTCGTCCCTATAATCACAGCGATGTGTAATTATCGTACTGCTGCAGCGTGCTGTTATACTACCGCCACTGATCGCAGACCAGTATCTACACAATGGAGTGCACAGCCAGAGTTATACTGCTGGCTGTGCATCGCTGCAGGTTACACTGAGCACAGTGATAAGGCAGTACTGTCCAGTCGTGCTGTGACCTATGTAACGAGCACTGCTGCTCAAAGAGCTCATTTTAAATATCGAGAGGAGGCTGGGGCAGAAATTCTACACTAACCTTAAGCTTCACAGCACATCTATATTCCAGGAGCACTTGTGGGTTGTTTCAGTGTGGCTTTTCACTGTGTACCTGATCCAAGCTGCACAAACTGCCTACTGAAGGCAGGGGTAACCCTCAGCTTTACTCAGAGCTATGCTTCAATTCAGTGCAGAGCCAGAACTGTTCTGCACCGGTGTAGGGCAAAGAACGGCAGCTTCAAGTAAGGAAGCCTCGCTCTCCCAAATACAAGACTTGAATTACACTCAACTCCAGTCCATGGATGTTGGTGGCTAACTTTAATACCAGGGATAAGGGAACAAGTGAGCTAATCGCACCGGTGACACACTCAGCTCTCTATGCAGTCAATCACTGAGAGAAAATGAAATCACTTACCCAGAATATCAGGTTGAACAGAAACATCAGGTACTTGAGACAACACAGGCAGCCCCTTGCCATGCTGCACTTCTGGAATTCTAGGAGGAAAACAAAAGACAGGTCGAGGTAAAACACCACATATTTGCTGCCTTTGGGCGCCGTGTATTTGTCAGCCTTGACCCCTGGGCCAGTCGGACCCTTGGTGCGGGGGCCGCTGTTGCCATAAAAAGCCGCAGCGGTGAATCCTCGGCCAAACTGCTGAGCAGAGCCTCTCCCGAAGTCCGAGTCCCTGCTCTCCACAGAGGGGCTCCGGCGGATTGAAGATTCCTCACTACTCGATTTCTCCATGTTCTTCCTTTCCACAGTTCTCACATTCAGTGTCAAACATGTCTCGGTATTTGCAACAAGTGAAGCCCAAACAAGTGAGGGAGAAACTGGGGCTCACTCGGGACCGCGATCTCCGCAGTGACTGTCCCTCCTCAAGCTATCCCTCCATGGAAAGAGCCGCACTGGGCTGGCGATCCACACACAGCGGCTCAGGCAACACATGAGCAAGCAATTCTCATTCTGCTGAGCTATGGGGAGAACAGCTGCTCTCTCTCAGCTCCTGGAATTCCTGCTCGTCCTGTCCTCTCGGACTGTCCCAGCAGTGAAACTCTGAACACTCCAGGGACTATGTATAGTGCACTCGGTCACTGCCGCTTTGCACAGACTCTGCACCGCTCACATGCTCTCCATCTCTTCAAACAGCGATCAGCTGCTCAGTCTCTCCCCCATCCTGCTGCACTGCTGGTAAATAAGCTGCAGCTGCTACTGTAGCTCGGATATTCACAGAGCGACCACTGACTGACCCAAACACCGACCGACCCAAACACTGACCGACTGACCCAGCCACTGACTGACCCAAACACCGACCGACCCAAACACCGACCGACCCAAACACCGACCAACTGACCCAAACACCGACTGACCCAAACACCGACCGACCGACCCAGCCACTGACCGACTGACCCACCGACCCAAACACTGACTGACCCAAACACCGACCGAACCAAACACCGACCGACCCAAACACTGATTGACCCAGCCACTGACCCAAACACCGACTGACCCAGCCACTGACCGACCGACCCAAACACTGACTGACCCAAACACCGACCGACCCAAACACCGACTGACCCAGCCACTGACCCAAACACCGACTGACCCAGCCACTGACCGACCGACCCAAACACTGACTGACCCAAACACTGACCGACTGACCCAGCCACTGACCGACCCAGCCACTGACTGACCCAAACACTGACTGACCCAAACACTGACTGACCTAAACACCGACCGACCCAAACACTGACCGACTGACCCAAACACTGACCGACCCAAACACTGACCGACCGACCCAAACACCGACCGACCCAAACACCGACCGACCCAAACACTGACTGACCCAAACACTGACCGACTGACCCAAACACCGACCGACCCAAACACCGACCGACCCAAACACCGACCGACCCAAACACTGACTGACCCAAACACTGACTGACCCAAACACTGACCGACCCAAACACTGACTGACCTAAACACCGACTGACCCAAACACCGACCGACCCAAACACTGACCGACTGACCCAAACACTGACCGACCCAAACACTGACCGACCGACCCAAACACCGACCGACCCAAACACCGACCGACCCAAACACCGACCGACCCAAACACCGACCGACCCAAACACTGACCGACTGACCCAAACACCGACCGACCCAAACACCGACTGACCCAAACACCGACCGACCCAAACACTGACTGACCCAAACACTGACCGACCGACCCAAACACTGACTGACCGACCCAAACACTGACTGACCCAAACACCGACCGACCCAAACACCGACCGACCCAAACACCGACCGACCCAAACACTGACCGACCCAAACACCGACTGACCCAAACACTGACCGACCCAAACACCGACTGACCCAAACACTGACTGACCCAAACACCGACTGACCCAAACACTGACTGACCCAAACACTGACTGACCCAAACACCGACTGACCCAAACACTGACCGACCCAAACACTGACTGACCCAAACACCGACCGACCCAAACACTGACTGACCCAAACACTGACTGACCCAAACACCGACTGACCGACCCAAACACTGACCGACCCAAACACTGACTGACCCAAACACCGACTGACCCAAACACTGACCGACCCAAACACTGACTGACCCAAACACCGACTGACCCAAACACTGACCGACCCAAACACTGACTGACCCAAACACCGACCGACCCAAACACTGACCGACCCAAACACTGACCGACCCAAACACTGACTGACCCAAACACCGACCGACCCAAACACTGACTGACCCAAACACCGACTGACCCAAACACCGACTGACCCAAACACCGACCGACCCAAACACCGACCGACCCAGCCACTGACCGACCCAAACACTGACCGACTGACCCAAACACTGACTGACCCAAACACCGACTGACCCAAACACCGACCGACCCAAACACCGACTGACCCAAACACTGATTGACCCAAACACCGACCGACCCAAACACTGACCGACTGACCCAAACACTGACCGACCTAAACACCGACTGACCCAAACACTGACTGACCCAAACACCGACCGACCGACCCAAACACTGACCGACCCAAACACCGACTGACCCAAACACCGACCGACCGACCCAAACACCGACTGACCCAAACACCGACCGACCCAAACACTGACCGACTGACCCAAACACTGATTGACCCAAACACTGACCGACTGACCCATCCACTGACCGACCCAGCCACTGACTGACCCAGCCACTGACCGACCCAAACACTGACCGACTGACCCAGCCACTGACCGACCCAACCACCGACCCAGCCACTGACTGACCGACCGACCGACCCAGCCACTGACCGACCGACCCAGCCACCGACCGACACACTGACCGACTGACCCAGCCACCGACCGACACACTGACCGACCGACCCAGCCACCGACCGACACACTGACCGACTGACCCAGCCACCGACCGACACACTGACCGACTGACCCAGCCACCGACCGACACACTGACCGACTGACCCAGCCACCGACCGACACACTGACCGACCGACCCAGCCACCGACCGACACACTGACCGACTGACCCAGCCACCGACCGACCTACCCAGCCACCGACTGACCCAAATACTGATTGACCCAAAGAAACACTGACCGACCCAGCCACCGACATAAGTAGAACATAAGAAATAGGAGCAGGAGTAGACCATTCGGCCCTTCGAGCCTGCTCCGCCATTCAATGAGATCATGGCTGATCTTCTGCCTCAACTCCATTCACCGGCCCTATCGCCATATCCCTTGATGTCCTTACTAGTCAGAAATCTATCGACTTCTGTTTTGAATATACCCAATGACTGAGCCTCCACAGCCCTCTGGGGTAGAGAATTCCAAAGATTCACCACCCTCTGTGTGAAGAAATTTCTTCTCATCTCAGTCCTGAATCGCCTACCCTTTATCCTAGGCTGTGGCCCCTGGTTCTAGACTCCCCAGCCAAGGGAAACATTCTCCCAGCATCCACCCTATCAAGCCCTGTAATAATTTTGTATGCTTCAATGAGATCCCCTCTCATTCTTCTGAATTCAAGAGAATACAGGCCTAGTTTACTGTTTCTCTTCTCATATGACAGTCCCGCCATCCCAGGAATCAATCTCGTGAATCTTCATTGCACTCCCTCTCTGGCAAGTATATCCTTCCTTAGGTAAGGAGACCAAAATTGTACACAGTACTCCAGGTGTGGTCTCACCAAGGCCCTATACAATTGGAGTAAGACTTCCAGGATGATTTGGATAGGTTGGGTGAGTGGGCAGAAGCGTGGCAGATGCAATATAACGTGGATAAATGCGAGGTTATCCACTTTGGTGTCAAAAACAGAAAGGCAGACTATTATCTGAATGGCAATAGATTGGGAGAAGGGGAAGTGCAACGAGACCTGGGTGTCCTTGTGCACCAGTCGCTGAAAGTAAGCATGCAGGTGCAGCAGGCGGGGAAGAAGGCAAATGGTATGTTGGCCTTCATAGCGAAAGGGTTTGAGTATAGGAACAGGGATGTCCTGCTGCAGTTGCACAGGGCCTTGGTGAGACCACACCTTGAGTACTGTGTGCAGTTTTGGTCGCCGTATCTGAGGAAGGATGTTCTTGCCATGGAAGGAGTTCTACGAAGATTCACAAGGCTGATACCTAGGATGGCAGGAATGACATATGAGGAGAGATTGGGTCGATTGGGCTTATACTCGCTGGAGTATAGAAGAATGAGAGGGGATCTCATCGAAACATATAAAATTCTGACAGGTCTGGACAAACTAGATGCAGGAAGAATGTTCCCGATGGTCGGAGAGTCCAGAACCAGGGGTCATAATCTAAGGATAAGGGGTAAGCCATTTAGGACAGAAATGAGGAAGAATTTCTTCACCCAGAGAGTGGTGAACCTGTGGAATTCTCTACCACAGAAGGTAGTTGAGGCCAAGTCATTAAATATATTCAAGAATGAGTTAGATATATTTCTTAAAGCTAAAGGTATCAAGGGATATGGGGAGAAGGCAGGTCCAGGGTACTGAGTTTGGATGATCAGCCATGATCTCATTGAATGGCAGAGCAGGCTCGAGGGGCCGAATGGCCTACTCCTGCTCCTATCTTCTATGTTTCTATGTTTCTTCTTTACTCCTGTACTCAAATCCTCTTGTAATGAAGGCCAGCATACCATTTGCCTTCCTAATGGCTTGCTGCACCTGCACATTCACTTTCAGTGACTCATGTACAAGGACACCCAGGTCCCTCTGAGCATCTGCATTCCCCAATCTTTCACCATTAAGAAAAACTCTGCCTTTCTGTTTTTTCTACCAAAGTGGATAACTTCACATTTATCCACTGTATATTCCATCTGCCATGTTCTCGCCCACTCACTGAGCCTGTCAAGATCCCCTTGAAGCCTCTTCACATCCCCTTCGCAACTGACACTGCCACCTAGCTTTGTATCATCAGCAAATTTGGAAATGTTACATTTAGTCCCCTCATCCAAATCGTTGATATAGATTGTGAATAGCTGGGGCCCAAGCACCGATCCTTGCGGTACCCCACTAGTCACAGCCTGCCATCCTGAAAAAGACCCGTTTATCCCTACTCTTTGTTTTCTGTCTGTTAACCAATTCTCAATCCATGCTAGTATATTACCCCCAATTCCATGTGCCCTAATTTTGTTCACCAACCTCTTGTGTGGGACCTTATCGAAGGCCTTCTGAAAATCCAAATACACCACATCTACCGGTTCCCCTTTGTCTACTCCACTAGTTACATCCTCAAAGAACTCCAATAGGTTTGTCAAACAGGATTTCCCTTTCATAAATCCATGTTGACTCTGCCCAATCTTACTATTAGTTTCTAAGTGCCCAGTTATTGCATCCTTTATAATAGATTCCAGCATTTTCCCAACTACTGATGTCAGGCTAACAGGTCTGTAGTTCCCCATTTTCTCTCTCCCTCCTTTCTTAAATAGCGGGGTTACATTTGCTATCCTCCAATCTGCAGTAACCGTTCCAGAATGTATAGAATTTTGTAAGATGACAACCAATGCGTCCACTATCCCAATGGCCACCTCTTTCAAAACCCTAGGATGTAGGTCATCCGGTCCTTGGGATTTATCGACTTTTAGTCCAATTAATTTTGCTACTACTGTTTTTTTACTAATAATAATTTCTTTAAGTTCCTCATTCTCGCCACACCCTTGGTTTTCTCGTATTTCTGGGAGGTTTTTTGTGTCTTCCTCCGTGAAGACAGAAACAAAGTATTTATTTAATTTCTCTGCCATTTCCTCATTCCCCATTATAAATTCTCCCATCTCTGACTGTAAAGGACCTACATTTACCTTCGCCAGTCTTTTCCATTTCACCGCTGACCAACCAAACCACTGACTGACCCACTGGCCCAACCACTGACCGGCCCAGTCACTGACCAGCCAATCAGAAAAAAGCCCCCTCCAGGGACCAGCAGTCTAATCTGTTCTCTCTGGCTGTACAATGCAGCCCCGCTGCTGCCAACAGCACTCAGCTATCAGGGAAAATAAAAATTACGTGTACAATAATATTGTCAAATGAGAGAAGAGACTGCCCGCAAGAGAGCCAGAATGGCATCAAACACTGCAGGATTCTGATTCTGCAAGACAGCCCAGCCCAGCACCGACCTTGCAGACTGCTCATGGTTAACAAGAAAGTGAATTAATTGGCAGAATATTAAAATTCTGCTACAATTATTTCTAATAAATTCAAGCAAAGTACACGCAGCCAACGGGACAGTTACCTGGGAATAACTCTAGATTTACAGAGAGCTACCTGGGCTTTTTAAATGGTTCGACTGCTCAGTCTGAACAGGCAATGCAGGAACCAATCCCTGGAGATCCAGCTCACCCTCAAGGCACAACATCCTGTTTAAGAATTCTTCACAAACTTTGGAAAACCTGATTCAGGTTCACTCTTACGATCTTAAAGTAGTAAAAATCTGATCACATTGACAAATTAGCTGGTTGCACGTGTCCTCACCACAGGAGAAGGGACTAGGGAAAAGTGGAGGCGTGTGTCTGTTTCACTCTGCACATCCTGCCCAGTGCAGAACCTGCAACCAGGGCACTGGGTGTTTCACTGCCCACTCCAAGAGTTTCAATGCAAAGGCAGAGCTCGCTACATACATTCAGAGCAGGAAACTAACTGTACACAAGTCCACAAACTAAACACGTTTTAATTCAAAATCTTCAATCCAAAGGTATGCAGAGGTTTGGGATTACACCCCTTGAAACTATTTATAAATTTTGCAGCATTACAGAAGAGAACCTTTCTGCATATTGATTCATGCTGTACTTTATTAAAATGAGTTCCCTCAACTCAGTCTTAGGGCTCTTGAAATAAAAATGGAAACTGAGAATATCCAGTTTCCACAAATTTATTAATTTTGTTCTTTCTTATTGTGACAATTACAAAATGCAGCGCTGCAGAGAGTGAGCACAGAAACAGGGTCCATAGAGCGGTCTCTGGCTCAGCACCTTCTGTGAGGCCGAGGAAAGGGCAGCCTCAGAAAATCAGGGCAAAAGATGCAATTCCCCCCAAGTTACGCACACTGCCTCGCAAAAATGATTCACAGCCAAGATTACACTGGCACTGTATGGTGTTCTCATCATTCACATCTTGCACTCCTTTATCCCAGTAACATTAGACCAGGATAGCTCAGTGCTGCTTTCATCTTTCATGTTTGGTGAAGTTTCAAGTACAATCAAGATTTTATCTGAGCTTCCAGTTATGAAAGTTAAGGGTTTCCACTGGAGCAGGGGAGGTTGAGGGTAAGGGTTATGGGTTGGGATTAGGGTTAAGATTAATGGTTAGGGGCTAGCATTAGGGCTCATAGAAATCTTCCAAATTAGTATAGGTTTTGATGAAACAGCACGAATGCACGTAGCATAAGGAATAAAAGAAATGAGTTTGAAGCACAAATTCAGCTTAAAGGCTATGATGTAGCCATTACAGAATCCTGGCTACAACCTGGGCATAATTCGGAGCGAAATATTCCAGGATATACAATCTTTAGAAAGGACAGGGAAATTGGGAGAGGAGGAGGAGAAGCAATATTGATAAAAGACGCAATTATAGCAGTGGAAAGAAAGGACTTCAGTAAGGGTGAACAGGCAGTGGAAACATTATAAATAGGTAGAACTAAGGAACAGTAAATGATGCAAGACTCTGGTGCACAGATGTCCTGACAGCTGTGATGTAGTGGGGGGATGTATATACGCCGAGATCAGGGAAGCGCGTAGCAGAAACAGTGCGGTTTGAATAGGACACTCACTTTCACTCAGACTAGGAGAAGCAGAAACAGCCCAAATCGTGAAGGCAACAATTTTTACAATGTATTTGGCAGTTTTCTAGAACAGTCCATTTTAGAACCAAACAAGGAAGCAGGCCATTCTACATTTAGTAATGAGGAGCAGCTACTGGACTAGTAATCCCGAGGCCTGGACTACTTACTAATCCAGAGAACAAGAGTTCAAATCCCCCCTGGGCAGTTTGAGAATTTAAGTTCAGTTTTTAAAAAAATCTGGAAATAAAAAGCTGGTCTCAGTAAAAGTGACCATGAGATTGTCGTAAAAACCCAACTGGTTCACTGATGTCCTTTAGGGAAGGAAACCTGCCATCCTTACCCGGTCTGGGCTTATATGTGACTCCAGTCCCACACAAACAGTTAACTCTTAACTGCCCTCTGAAGTGGCCAAGCAAGCTACCACCACCTTCTCAGGGTAACTAGGGATGGGCAATAAATGCCGGCCTTGCCAGCGACGCCCACATCTCGAGTATGAATAAAAAAGTAACCAGCCAGAATTAGTAAACAAACTGACTGTAAGTGAACATCTTGTGAATAGTGAGCAGAATATAATCAAATTTCATAATCGTTTTGAAAGGGAGAGTCACACACCAAAGTTTTAAATTTAAGTAAGGCAAACTTCAAAGGGATGAGAAATAAACTAACCACAGTAAATTAACTGTTAATGAGTAAAGGTTCGGAGAAACAGTGGGAATTATTCAAAGGAGTATTTGGTTCAACACAAAAGCAGCAAATACACCTAAAAGGCAAAAGTTCCACTTGTGTAGCGAAGCAACCATAGTCAATAAGCAAGGCAATGAGGTAAAAGTAGAAAGGGGAACCCTCGCAGACTGGGAGAGCTACAAAAAGCAACAAAGGGATACGCAGAAAGTAAAAAGGGGATATTGAACAAAAACTTGTACGGAATATCAAAGCCAATAGGAAAAGTTTTTATAGAATATAAGAACATAAGAAATAGGAACAGGAGTCGGCCATTTGGCCCTTCGAGCCTGCTCCGCCATTCAATAAGATCATGGCTGATGTTCTACCTCATCTCCACTTTCCTGCACTATCCCCATATCCCTTGATTCCCTTAATATCCAAAAATCTATTGAATTTACTCAATGATTGAGCCTCCACAGCCCTCTGGGGTAGAGAATTCCAAAGATTCACCACCCTCTGAGTGAAGAAATTTCTCCTCATCTCAGTCCTAAATGGCCAACCCCTTATTCTGAGACTGTGACCCCTGGTTCTAGACTCCCCAGCCAGGGGAAACATCCTCCCTGCATCTACCCTGTCAAGCCCTGTAAGAATTTTGTATGCTTCAATGAGATCACCTCTCATTCTTCTAAACTCTAGGCCGAGTCTACTCAATCTCTCCTCATAGGACAATCCCACCATCCCAGGAATCAGTCTGGTGAACCTTCATTGCACTCCCTCTATGGCAAGTATATCCTTCCTTAGGTAAGGAGAACAAAACTGTACACAATACACTAGGTGTGGTCTCACCAGGGCCCTAAATAATTGCAGTAAGACGTCTTTACTCTTATACTCAAATCTTCTTGTAATAAAGGCCAACATACCATTTGCTTTCCTAATTGCTTGCTGTACCTGCATATTAACTTTCAGCGATTCGTGTACAAGGACACCCAGGTCCCTCTGAACACCAACATTTCCCAATCTCTCACCATTTAAAAAATACTCTGCTTTTCTATTTTTCCTACCAAAGTGGATAACTTCACATTTCTCCACATTATATTCCATTTGCCATGTTCTTGCTCACTCACTTAGCCTGTCTATATCCCCTTGCAGCCTTTTTGCATCCTCCTCACAACTTACATTCCCACCTAGCTTTGTATCATCAGCAAACTTGGATATATTAACATTTGGTCCCATCATCCAAATCATCGATATAGATTGTAAATAGCTGATGCTCAAGCACTAATCCTTGTGGTACCCCACTAGTTACAGCCTGCTAACCCGAAAATTACCCGTTTATTCCAACTCTGTTTTCTGTCCGCTAACCAATCTTAGTCCATGCTAGTATATTACCCCCAATCCCATGAGCCCTAATTTTGTTTAATAACCTCTTGTGTGGCACCTTATCGAATGCCTTCTGAAAATCCAAATGCACCACATCCACTGGTTCCCCACTTATCTATTCTGCTAGTTACAACCTCAAAAAATTGTAACTGATTTGTCAAACACGATTTCCCTTTCATAAATCCGTGTTGACTCTGCCCAATCCTATTATTACTTTCTAAGTGCCCTGTTACCACGTCCTTAATAATAGATTCTAACATTTTCCCTACTACTGATGTCAGGCTAACTGGTCTGTAGTTCCCCGTTTTCTCTCTCCCTCCTTTCTTAAATAGTGGGGTTACATTTGCTCCCTTCCAATCCATGGGAACTGTTGCAGAATGTATGGAATTTAGGAAGATGACAACCAATGCATCCACTATTTCTATAGCCACCTCTTTTAAAACCCTAGGATGTAGGCCATCAGGTCCAGGAGATTTATTGGCTTTCAGTCCCATTAATTTCTCCAGTACTATTTCCTTACTAATACTAATTTCTTTCAGTTCCTCATTCTCACTAGACCCTTGGTTCTCCACTATTTCTGGAATGTTTTTTGCATCTTCTTCCATGAAGACAGACACAAAGTATTTGTTTAATTTCTCTGCCGTTTCCTTATTCTCCATTATAATTTCTCCTGTCTCAGCCTGTAAGGGACCCACGTTTACTTTCGCTAATCTTTTCCTTTTTGCATACCTATAGAAGCTTTTACAGTCTGTTTTTATGTCTCTCACTAGTTTACTCTCATTCTATTTCCATTTCTTTATCAATTTCTTGGTCCCCCTTTGCTGAATTCTAAAATCCTCCCAATCCTCAGGCTTACTACTCTTTTTGGCAACGTTGGCCCAGAAATTAAACACTGAGCGTTCCTGTGGGGGTAAGGCTTCCCCGCGATATCTCACTGCGCGCCTACCTTTTCCCTCCGGGCCCACACGAACTTTAGTTTCAAGGCTGCAGCTGTGCAGTGCTTGCGTGACCCAGAGATGCAATTAGTTCGTGCGAGCTCTGGGATCACGTGATTCAGTTAGAGCCAATGGCAGCACACCATCCTTCATTCATAGTTTTGACAGGAAGACCTGTCAAAGCTATGAATCTATACCCCCCCAAAAGAACAGCTAAACCTCAATTAAATTTAAAAAAAAAGCCATCACATTAATAAAATAAGTATAGTTAAATAAATTAACCACTTTAAACAAAAAATTACATTTTTGAAAAAATTTAAAATCTTTTTAAAAGTTATAAAAATAAACTTACCTTTCTTTAAAGTCTCTAAAAAAGATAAACCTGTTGAAAAAAATTTAAAATACTTAATTAACTACTTACCTTGTTAAGAGGGTCTTACGCCTCCTTTCTTTATGTGCAAAATCTTCCATGCTTACCTGCGCGTTCAAAGCACTAAGTGCACTGCGTGCGTGCAGCCTGTAGCGCGCACGCGGTTCACTTAGGAACCGCCCCCTTTTGAGTTCACGAAGTGCCGGTTTCCCGCGCATGCGCAGTGCATGCTGGAAACCGGCAATTGGAGACCTAAAACGCGAGAGTACACAGTGCGTACTCTCGTGTATTAGGTCTAATTTTCGGGCCAATAGAAGCCTCTTCCTTTCATATAATACTATCTTTAATTTCTCTTGTTTGCCACGGGTGGACCATTTTCCCCGTGGTGTTTTTATTCCTTAAGGGAATGTATATTCATTGCGAATTATGAATTATTTCTTTAAATGTTTCCCATTGCTTTTCTACTATCATATTTTTAATCTAGTTTCCCAACCTACCTTAGCCAACTCGTCTCTCATACTGATGTAGTTTGCTTTGTTCAGATTTAGGACCCTAGTTTCATACTTAACTAAATCACTCTCAAAATCAACATAAAATTTTATCATATTACGATCACTGATCCCCAGAGGCTCCTTTACTACAGGTTATTAATTAACCCTGTCTCATTGTACAATAATAGATCTAAAATAGCCAATTCCCTAGTAGGTTCCTCGACATACTGATCTAGAAAACTATCTTGAATGCATTCCATGAACTCTTCCTCTGCACTATTACTGCATATTTGGTTTGCCCAGTCTATATGAAAGTTAAAGTCCCCCACGATTACTGTATTACCCATTACATGCATCTCTAATTTCCTGATTTATACTGTGCCCTACATTACAACTACTATTTGGGGGCCTATAAACCACCCCCACTAGTGCTTTCTGCCCTTTGTTGTTTCTTAACTCTACCCAAACTGATTCTACATTTTGTTTTCCAAGCCAAGATCCTTTCTCTCTACTGTCTTTATTCCCTCCTTTAATATCAGGGCTGCACCTCCTCCTTTTCCATTCTGCCTGTCTCTCCTAAAAGTCAAATATCCTGGAATATTTAGTTCCCAACCTTGGTCACTCTGCAACCACATCTCTGTAATGGCTATTAAATCAAACCCATTTATTCTATCTGTGCTATTAATTCATCTATTTTCATAGAATCATAGAATTGTTACAGCACGGAAGGCGGCCATTCGGCCCGCCGAGCCCGTGCCGGCTCTCTGCAAGAGCACTTCAGCTAGTCCCACTCCCCCGCCCTTTCCCCGTAGCCCTGCAAATCTTTTTCCTTCAGGTACTTATCCTATTCCATTTTGAAAGCCATGACTGAGTTTGCCTCTACCACCCTTTCAGGCAGTGCATTCCAGATCCTAACCACTCGCTGCGTAAAAAAGTTTTCCCTCAGGTCGCCTTTGGTTCTTCTGCCAATCACCTTAAATCTGTGTCCTCTGGTTCTTGACCCGTCTGCAAATGGGAACAGTT
Source organism: Squalus acanthias (assembly GCA_030390025.1). Classification (NCBI taxonomy): domain Eukaryota; kingdom Metazoa; phylum Chordata; class Chondrichthyes; order Squaliformes; family Squalidae; genus Squalus; species Squalus acanthias. The sequence goes on from CM059435.1 coordinate 123,455,540, forward strand.
TCCTTCTATCTACTCTGTCCAGACCCCTCATGATTTTGAACACCTCTATCAAGTCTCCTCTCAATCTTCTCTGCTCTAAGGAGAACAACCCCAGCTTCTCCAGTCTATCCACGTAACTGAAGTCCCTCATCCCTGGAATCATTCTCATAAATCTTTTCTGCACCCTCTCTAAGGCCTTCACATCCTTCCTAAAGTGCGGTGCCCAGAATTGGACACAATACTCCAGTTGAGGCCGAACCAGTGTTTTATAAAGGTTCATCATAACTTCCACACTTTTGTACTCTATACCTCTATTCATGAGGCCCAGAATCCTGTAAGCTTTTTTTTTTAAACTGTTTTCTCAACCTGCCCTGCCACCTTCAATGATTTGAGTACATATACCCCCAGGTCTCTCTGTTCATGCACCCGCTTTAGGTTTGTACCCTTTCGTTCATATTGCCTCTCCTCGTTCTTTCTACCAAAATGTATCACTTTTGCACTTTTCTGCGTTAAATTTCATCTGCCCCGTGTCCGCCCACTCCACCAGCCTGTCTATGTCCTCTTGAAGTCTATCACTATCCTCCTCACTCTTCACTATTTTGTTGTGAATGCTTCATGCATTCAGATATAGTATCTTTAGCTTTAAATTTTTTCTATTTTTCCCTGATGTCACCTTAGTCACTGACGCCCTCTTACCTTTATTACTCTCTCTGTCCTTTCCTGACCCACTCTGCTTATCTTTACCCAGATCACTACTCTGCTCTACAGCCTTGACATTTCTCTCGCTGCTTTTGAATTTAGCCTTTCCTGAATCCTCCCACGTGCACCCCCCCCCACCTTTCATTCGTTTAAAGCCCTGTCTACTGCCCTAGTTATTCGATTTGCCAGGACACTGGTCCCAGCCCAATTTAAGTGGAGCCCATCCCAAAAGAACAGCTCCCTCTTTCCACAGTACTGATGCCAGTGTCTTATGAATCAAAACCCCTTCCTCCCACACCACTGTTTGAGCCACGCATTTAACTCTCTGATCGCTGATCTGTCTGTCCCTATGCCAATTTGCACGTGGCTCAGGTAACAATTCAGAGATTATTACATTTGAGGTTCTGCATTTTAAGTTGGACCCTAGCTGCTCAAACTCCCTCAGCAGAACCTCATTCCTTATTCTACTTATGTCGTTGGTTCCTACGTGGACCACGACCACTGGATCCTCCCCCTCCCACTCCAAGTTCTTCTCGAGCCGCGACGAGACATCCTTTATCCTGTCACCGGGCAGGCAACACAACCTTCGGAGCTCCCGGTCGCAGCTGCAGAGAACAGTATCTATTCCCCTGACTATACTGTTTCCTACCACAACTGCATTCCTTTTCACTGCCCCCCCCCACACTTGAATGGCCTCCTGCACCATGGTCAGTTTGCTCATCCACCTTGCAGTCTTTGTTCTCATCCACACAGGTAGCAAGTACCTCATACCTGTTGGTCAAAGAGGGCAGTGTACGCCACAGAGGGCAGTGTACGCCAGCTCATTAAATATATTTAAGAGGGAATTAGATATATTTCTACAGGCAAAAGGGGTTAAGGGTTACGGAGAGAAGGCGGGGACGGGATACTGAATTGGAGGATCAGCCATGATCTCATTAAATGGCGGAGCAGGCTCGAAGGGCCGGATGGCCTACTCCTGCTCCTATCTTCTATGTATCTATGTATCTATAAAGACAAGGGCCGAGGCTCCTCCATCACTACATCCTGGGTCCCCATACCTTCCTGACTCACGGTCACACCCTCCTGTACCAGACCATTGACGAACTCTAAAGTACTACTTAACCTAAGGGGTGTGACTGCCTCCTGGAACAAAGTGTCCAGGTAACTCTCCCCCTCCCTGATGCCCCGCAATATAAATACAAATATATTAAGAGAAAGAGAGCGGTATGTGGGAATGTGGACCCATCAAAGCCAGATGCAAGCGAGACTATAAGGAAATGGTAGACTTCTTAAATTAATACTTTCTATCCATTTTCACAGTGGAAGAAGAGGACAAAGAACCAGTGGAACGAGGGAACCTAACAATAATTCAAGGGGAGGAACTTACTTGATTTAATACAAGTAAAAAATGGTAATGGATAAAATAATGGGACTTAAAATGTACAAAGCTCCACAACCTGATGGTTTCAACCCAGGATATTAAAAGAAGTGAGGGAATTGCAGATGTGTTAGTCATAATTTTCCAAAGCTCTCTAGATTCAGTAATTGTGCTTTTAGATTGGAAAATTGCAAACGTCACTTTATTATTTAAGAAGGGAGGGAGAGAAAAAACAGGTAACTACAGACCTCAGTTTAATATCAGTCATCAGGGACAGAGTGACTGAGCACCTGGACAAGTACAAGCTGATTGAAGAGAGTCTGCATGGATTTGTGATAGGGAGGTCATGTCTGACTAATCTAGCGCAAATATTTTGTAGAGGTTACGAGCATGGTGGATAAAGGGAGTGTCTGCGGATGTTGTCTATATGGAATTCCAGAAGACATTTAATAAGATTCCGCACAAGCAAAAATAAAAGCACACGGAATTGGAGCCAACCTTGTAACATGGGTTAGTAATTGATTGGGAGTTAGGAGGCAGAGAGTAGCGATAGAGGGAGTGTACTCTGATTGGCAGGATGTGACTAGTGGTGTCTCCCAGGGATCTGTACTGGGGCCTCAGCTTTTCACTAGATTTAGTAATGACTTGGATGAAGGAATAGAGAGCTGTATATCCAAGTTTGCTGATGACACGAAGTTAGGAGGCACAGTAAGTAGTGTAGATGGGAGCAGAAAGTTGCAAAGGGACATTGATAGATGAAGTGAGTGGGCAAAACTGTGGCAGATGGAGTTCAACTGAGGAAGTGTGAGGTCATCCACTTTGGATCGGAGAAAGACAAATCGGAATATTTTCTTAAATGGTGAGAGACTAGGAAATGTGGAGGAGCGAAGGGAATTTGGTGTCCATGTACATAAATCATGGAAAGCTAGTGCACAGGTACAAAAAATAATCAAAAAGGCTAATGGAATGTTGGCCTTTATCTCAAGAGGGCTGGAATACAAAGGGGAGGAAATGATGCTTCAGTTGTACTGAGCTCTAGTTACGCATCTGGAGTGACCGCGTTCAATTCTGGGCCCCGCCCCTCAGGAAGGATATATTGGCCTTGGAGGGGGGGGGCAGCGCCGATTCACCACAATGATACCGGAGCTTAAAGGGTTAAATTATGAGGACAGGTTGCATAGACTAGGCTTGTATTCCCTCGAGTTTAGAAGAAGAGATGATCTGATCGAGGTATTTAAGATGATTAAAGGAGTTGGGGAGTCCAGAATAAGGGGGAATAACCTGAAAATTAGAGATAGGCTGTTCAGGAGTGAAATCAGGAAGCACTTTTTCACACAAAGGGCAGTGCAAATCTGGAACTCTCTCCTCAAAAGGCTGTTGATGCTGAGGGTCAATTGAAATTTTCAAGATTGAGAGAGATAGATTTTTGTTGGGTAAGGGTATCAATGGATATGGAGCAAAGGTGGGTGAATGGGGTTGAGGTACAGATCCACCATGATCTAATTGAATGGCGGAACAGGCTCGAGGGGCTGAGTGTCCTCCTCCTATCCTTTTGTTTGTATATAAATAGTGAGAGATCGTTTCGACTGGGTGGTGAGACAGTATTGGGAGATCACAAATTTAAGATGGTCACAAAAAGAATTAAAGGAGAGGTTACAAAAAAACTCTTTGCACAGAGGGTAGTTCAAATTGAAGCCGAGTTTGTAAATTATTGAAAATAAAATTAGGTATGTGTTTGTGAAAGAGGAATATTAAAGGATACGGGGTGTGATCGGGAGAGTGGGACTAAACGGGGCAGCTGATGTGGAGAAATACACCAGCACAGAACAGATGGGCTGAATGGCCTCTTTCTGTGCTAATTGAGATCATCACGGAGCAATGAAGTCACCCAGGGGAGAGAACTGTGGCAGTGAGATGCACAAAGTGATCGGTGCGGAGGAGCCAAAGCATCAGTGAAAAGCCTGATGAGAGCGCAGTGGCTCAACGAGATGGATCAATCTGTGCCCTATACTTAGTCTGATTTCTATTAAATTGTGCGAGTGCTTATTATAACCAACGTCTCCTTCAGCAAAAGGACCTTTAAAAGAAAGGCTATCCTTGAGCTGGAATTCAGCTAACCCACGGCGACATTACCGAGCTCAACTTCCACATTAAAACAACAAAGCAAGTGAGGAGATAATGAACTGCCATTATGGAGGGGATCATTTAAAGACTCTTTATAGATTTCTTCAGGATATGTAAACAGGTTCAGAGTTGTCACAGGGTCACACTACGCCATAATGATGAATGTGTTCAATACACCCAGTACAATTACAGAGTGGATTCTTTTTCGATAGATTGAAGTATTGCTCGTTAGAGGCAAAAAATTATGAACTTGCATTTAAAGAACACTTTTCACATCCTCAAGATGAGAACATAAGAAATAGGAGCAGGAGTAGGCCAATTGGCCCCTCGAGCCTGCTCCGCCATTCAATAAGATCTTGGCTGATCTGATCCTAACCGCCAATCTACTATCACAGAACCATCTCCTGAACCTAACAGAATTGGACACACAAAATAGGAGCAGGATCAGGCTACACGGCCTCTGGGCCCGCTACGCTACCCACAGGGCCATGACCGATCCGAACCTAGACTCATGTCCAAATTCCTGCCCGCTCCCCGTAACCCTTAATTCCCTTTACTTCTAGGAAACTGTCTATTTCTGTTTTAAATTTATGTAATGATGTAGCTTCTACAGCTTTTTGGGGCAGCATATTCCATGGACCTACCACCCACTGAGTGAAGTAGTTCCTTCTCATCTCAGTTTTGAAAGAGCAGCCCCTTATTCTAAGACTATTCCCCTTAGTTCTAGTTTCACCCATCATCGGGAACATCCTCCCCGCATCCACCCGATCCAACCACTTCACAATCTTATATGTTTCAATAAGATCGCCTCTCATTCTTCTGAACTCCAATGAGTAGAGTCCCAATCTACCCAACCTCTCCTCATATATCCATCCCCTCATCCCCGGGATTAACCGAGTGAACCTTCTTTGTACTGACTCGAGAGCAAGTATGTCTTTTCTTAAGTATGGACACCAAAACTGTATGCAGTATTCCAGGTGCGGTCTCACCAATACCTTGTACAACTGAAGCAATACCTCCCTATTTTTATATTCTATCCCCCTAGCAATGAAAGCCAACATTCCATTGGCCTTCTTAATCACTTGCTGCACCTGCATACTAACCCTTTGAGTATCGTGCACCAGGACCCCCAGATCCCTTTGTACTTCAGTACTTTCCAGTTTCTTGCCATTAAGATAATAACTTGCTCTACTATTTTTCCTGCCAAAGTGCATAACCTCACACTTTCCAGTATTGTATTCCATCTGCCAAATCTCTGCCCACTCACTTAGCCTGTCTATGTCCCCTTGCAGATTTTTTATGTCCTCCTCACTCACTACTTTCCCTCCCATCTTAGTATCATCTGCAAACTTTGATATGTTACACTCGGTCCCCTCCTCCAAATCGTTAATATAGATTGTAAAGAGTTGGGGACCCAGCACTGACCCCTGCGGAACACCACTAGTTACTGATTGCCAGTCTGAGAATGAACCATTTATCCCAACTCTCTGCCTTCTGTTAGATAGCCAATCCTCTATCCATGCCAGAATATTACCCCCAATCCCGTGATTTTTTTATCTTAAGCAATAATCTTTTGTGTGGCACCTTGTCAAATGCCTTTTGGAAGTCTAAATACACCACATCCACTGGTTCCCCTTTATCCACCCTGTATGTTACTTCCTCAAAGAACTCCAGCAAATTTGTCAAACATGACTTCCCCTTCATAAAACCATGCTGACTTTGTCCTATTAAATTATGATTATCCAAATGTCCCGATACTGTCTCCTTAATAATGGACTCCAAAATTTTACCTACCACAGATGTTAGGCTAACCGGTCTATAGTTTCCAGCCTTCTGTCTACTGCCCTTTTTAAATAAGGGTGTTACATTAGCAGTTTTCCAGTCTGCCGGGATCTTTGCTGAGTCCAGGGAGTTTTGGAAAATTATTACCAATGCATCCACAATCCCTACCGCCACTTCCCTCAAGATCCTAGGATGTAAGCCATCAGGTCCAGGTGATTTATCCGCCTTGAATCCCATTATTTTACCGAGTACCACTTCCTTAGTGATTTTGATCGTGTTTAGCTCCTCCCCCCCTATAGCCCCCTGTTTGTCCAGTGTTGGGATATTCTTAGTGTCCTCTACTGTAAAGACTGATACAAAATATTCATTCAGTGTATTTGCCATCTCCATATTTCCCACCATTAATTTTCCGGTCTCATCCTCTAAGGGACCAACATTTACTTTAGCCACCCTTCTGCTTTTTATATAACTATAAAAACTCTTACTATCTGTTTTTATATTTTTTGCTAATTTACTTTCATAATCTATCTTCCCTTTCTTAATCAATCTTTTTGTTATTTTTTGCTGTCTTTTAAAGTTTTCCCAATCCTCTATCGTCCCACTAGATTTGGCTACCTTATAACCCCTTGTTTTTAGTTGAATACTATCCTTAATTTCTTTACTTAGCCACGGATGACTGTCTTTTCTTTTACACCCTTTTCTTCTCAATGGAATATATATTTTTTAGAAGTTGTAAAATAACTCCTTAAATGTACACCACTGATCATGTATCGTCTTACCCTTTAATCTATTTTCCCAATCCACTCGACTCAATTCTGCTCGCATACCTTCATAGTCTCCTTTATTCAAGCTTAGCACGCTTGTTTGAGATCCAACCTTCTCACCCTCTAATTGAATATGGAATTCAACCATGTTATGGTCACTCATTCCAAGGGGATCCTTTACTAGGACATTTTTAATTAATCCTGTCTCGTTACACAGGACCAGATCTAAGGTTGCTTGCCCCCTGGTCGGTTCAGTTACATACTGCTCAAGAAACTCATCCCTAATACACTCAATGAACTCATCCTCAAGGTTGCCCTGCCCAATTTGATTTGTCCAATTAATATGATAGTTAAAATCCCCCATAATTATAGATGTTCCCTCATTACAAGCCTCAACTATTTCCTGATTGATACTCCGTCCAACAGAGTTGCAACTGTTCGGAGGCCTATAGACTACGCCCACTAGTGTTTTTTTCCCCTTATTATTCCTTATCTCCACCCAAACTGTTTCATTATCCTGATCTTTTGACCCAATATCATTTCTCTGTATTACAGTGATTCCTTCCTTTATTAACATAGCCACCCCACCTCCCCTTCCTTCCTGCCTGTCCTTCCTGATCGTTAAATAACCTGGTATGTTTAATTCCCAGGCATTGTCACCCTGCAGCCATGTTTCTGTAATGGCCACAAGATCATACCCATATGTAGTTATTTGTGCCATTAACTCGTCTATTTTGTTACGAATGCTACGTGCATTCAGATAGAGAACTTTCAAATATGTTTTGTGACACTTAGTTCCTGCTTTTGCCCTTTTTATTACTTTACCTTTTACTCCATACCTTCTGCCCCTTCCTGACACACTCTGGTTTTTAATTTCCCCACTGCTACCTAAGTCTATGACCTTCTCTGTTGTCATTTTTATTATTTGCTCTCTAGGAACCTCCCCCTCCCCACTAGTTAGTTTAAAGACCTCTCTACAGCCCTAGTTATATGATCTGCCAGGACTCTAGCCCCAGCACTGGCCAAGTGAAGCCCGTCCCAACGGAACAGCTCCCTCCTGCCCCAGTACTGGTGCCAGTGTCCCAGGAAGCAAAACCCATTTCTCCCACACCAGTCTTTGAGCCACTCATTTAACTCTCTAATTTTATTTGTCCTAGCCAAATTCGCTCGTGGCTCAGGTAATAATCCAGAGATTATTACCCTTGAGGTTCTGTTTTTTAATTTGACCCCTAGCTGCTCATACTCCTTTAACAGAACCGGCTTCCTTGTCCCATCTACGTAGTTTGTACCAACATGGACCACGACAACTGATCCACCCCCTCCCACTGCAAGTTTCTTTCCAGCCCAGAGGAGATGTCCTTAACCCTGGCACCGGGCAGGCAACACAGCCTACGGGACTCTCGCTCTTGGCTGCAGAGAACTCTATCTATCCCCCTAATAATACTATCGCCTACCACTACAACATTTCTATTTACTCCCCCCTCTTGAATGGCCCCCCGTTCCACGGTGCTAACATCACTGTCCCTAACATCACTGGCAATGAAGTGTTTCTGAAATGTAGTCACTGCTGTTCAGTTAATCTCTTTTAGTGACGCTGGTTGAGGGATAAATATTGGCCCAGGACACCGGGGAGAACTCCCCTGCTTTTCTTTGACTATTGCCATAGGATTTTTACATCCACCTGAGGGGGCAGATGGGGCATCAGTTTAAAAGCGAATCCAAAGACGGCACCTCCAACAGTGCAGCGCTCCCTCAGTACTGCCCCTCCGACAGTGCAGCGCTCCCTCAGTACTGCCCCTCCGACAGTGCAGCGCTCCCTCAGTACTGCCCCTCCTACAGTGCAGCACTCCCTCAGTACTGCCCCTCCGACAGTGCAGTGTTCCCTCAGTACTGCCACTCCTACAGTGCAGCGCTCCCTCAGTATTGCCCCTCCGACAGTGCACACTCCCTCAGTACTGCCCCTCCGACAGTGCAGCGCTCCCTCAGTACTGCCCCTCCTACAGTGCAGCGCTCCCTCAGTATTGCCCCTCCGACAGTGCAGCGCTCCCTCAGTACTGCGCTGCGAGTGTCAGCCTGTATTTTGTGATCAAGTCTCTGGAGTGGGGCTCAAACCTTGAATCCACGACCATCTAACATCACACACTAAAGGGTATTGGCTAAGTGCAACTTATTCTAAAACTTGTTGGTACCAATCAAGATATTGAATATGCGATTGGGAGCATTAAGGCACAGTTATAATCACAGGAAGTGCATGAAGCAACAGCCTCAAATTTATTTATTAATTGTTTTTGGCAACATTAACAGTTTAAACCAGAACCGCTCTCATTCTTGAAGCCATGTGCTTAGAGCAGCAATATTCGCATTACAGCGCAGTGCCTACATGTCAGATTTAATACAGTAATACCCAAGGTCCTTCAGGTAACCGCAATATTACATAGGCACCTGAATGTTGTCCTAACACACACCATAAGCCTGTGCCATGTTTGTATATGACGGTAACAGCATTATAAATAGCCACACTCTATCCCACTGTTTAAGTTGCTGCAGTGCTATCAGTGCTCAGGATATACATTCTGAGCATTCAAGCTCAAATATAGCCACAGCCTGCAGAGAACCCAGCACTGAACAGCTCTGCAAAAGATAGACACACAGCAGCCACTTGACAGGCAGGAGATTAGAGTTGTCACATCCCCACCAAATCTGCTGGGAGCTGAGAAAAGAAAGTGCACTCACTCCCTTTTCCCACAGCCTACTCAGATTACTAGAATCTCTCTTGAATCCACACATCCGATTTCGGTATAAACTAAGAAGAATGCCTCTTGTGGGGTGCTAAGGTTGTCATTAACACATTACAGCTGGAGTTTAGCAGCACAGCAGCTGCCCGAAGATCGTCAGTTCCAGCAATACCAACTTAAAACTGTCAGCCATGGTCAGTTTCTGACTTAGTGAATAGGCAGGTTACTGCGGAGCATTACGTGCGGTTAATCAGGACCCTGCAAAGAAGGACTGCAGTTTGTGGAAGTATTTAACTCCACCAACACAAAACAGATTTACTTCAAACTTGTTTAATTGAGCATGACTGAAAGGACAACCCAAGCACAAACCACAAGACAGACACTGAACGACACAAATATTGCAGATAAAGGAATATTATAGTATGGATGTGGGTGTACAGGGCACAATTTCAAAATTTGTAGATGACACAAAACATGGAAGTATAGTGAACAGTGAGGAGGTTAGTGATAGACTTCAGGAAGACATAGACAGGCTGGTGAAATGGGCGGACACGGGGCAGATAAAATTTATCGCAGAAAAGTGCGAAGTGATACATTTTGGTAGGAAGAACGAGGAGAGGAAATATAAACTAAAGGGTACAATCCAAAAGTGGGTGCATGAACAGAGAGACCTGGGGTATATGTGCACAAATCGTTGAAGGTGGAAGGGCAGGTTGAGAAAGCGGTTAAAAAAGCATACGGGATCCTGGGCTTCATAAACAGAGGCATAGAGTACAAAAGCAAGGAAATTATGATGAACCTTTATAAAACACTGGTTCAGTCTCAACTGGAGTATTGCGTCCAATTCTGGGCACTACACTTTAGGAAGGATGTGAAGGTCTTAGAGAGGGTGCAGAAAAGATTTACGAGAATGACTCCAGGGATGAGGGACTTCAGTTACGTGGATAGACTGGAGAGGCTGGGGTTGTTCTCCTTAGAGCAGAGAAGGTTGAGAGGAGATTTGATAGAAGTGTTCAAAGGCATGAGGGGTCTGGACAGAGTAGAGAGAGAGGTCGAGAACCAGAGGACACAGATTTAAGGTGATTGGCAGAAGAATAAAGGCGACATGAGGAAAAACTTTTTTACGCAGTGAATGGTTATGATCTGGAATGCACTGTCTGAAAGGGTGGTGGAGGCAGATTCAATCATGGCTTTCAAAAGGGAATTGGATAAGTACCTGAAGGAAATAAATTGCAGGGTTACGGGGAAAGGGCGGGGGAGTGGAACTAGCTGAAGTGCTCTTGCAGAGAGGCGGCACGGGCTCGATGGACCTCCTGTGCTGTAACCATTCTATGATTCTAATCTGTATTGCAATAGAATACACAATGTATCGTGCACAGTATAAAGCCGTGTGTAACTATGAATAAAATAAACCATCCATATATCTCTAGAAATGGAAAAAATCATCAACACTGCTGCCAAGTACCTTCTCTACACAAACCCCAGGCTTTGGGAATAATCACTGGTGAAAAATTCTTCCAGATCTATTGAAATATTGTTGCTGAGACGGACCCTAACTGTACACAGCCGGTTAAATGTGCACAGCTGGACTCTGTATTTGAATGAAGAAGGGAATGATTACAGGGCAGTCATTTTATATTAAGATAGCATCAGAAACAACAACAGGCAAGGTTGAGCAGATTGTGGTCACTTAGCGAACAGCAAATAATCTCGAGTCATGGCACACACAGACAGCCAGAGATTGCCGTATAATCACGACACACCGATAGCCAGAGATTGAAAGAAAAGAAAGAAGAAAGGCAGGCTTGCATTTCTATAGCGCGTTTCACAACCACCGGACGTCTCAAAGCGCTTTACAGCCAATGAAGTACTTTTTGAAGTGGAGTCACTGTTGTAATGTAGGAAACGCGGCAGCCAATTTGCGCACAGCAAGCTCCCACAAACAGTAATGTGATAATGACCAGATAATCACGGCACAGTGTTACGATCTTGCAGTTCACAAAGAAATATAGTCTTTTCTTTTAAACAATACGGTGGTTTGCAGAGGAATTATCTGTTGATGATTTTTCAGTCTCTAGAGATATATGGATGCTTTATTTTATTCAAGTAGGAAAGGGTTATCCTTGCTCACCATGTACCCGGAACATGAAGGAGATGCCTGACTGGGTCCAGCGCATCAGACCACACCCGAGGAGCAGGGCACCCATCTCTGAGGCAAAGCCGAGATGGCATATAGGAGCAGTGGAGCACCAATGGCAGCACGGCAGAACGAGATGCGGGTTATTAATAATGAACAGGCTGTTTGAACCAACACCCACACACTCGCTCTCTAACACATGCTTACAAGTGCACACTAACATAGGCACAGAAACACAAGCACAGCCTAACACACACCAGCACACTTGCTTTTTATTCCTTCCTGGGATGTTGGCGTTGCTGGCAAGGCCGGCATTTATTGCCCATTCCTAACTGCCCTTGAGAAGGTGGTGGTGAGCTGCCTACTTGAACCGCTGCAGTCCGTGTGGTGAAGGTACTCCCACAATGCTGTTAGGGAGGGAGTTCCAGGATTTTGACCCAGTGACGATGAAGGATCGGTGATATACTGCTAAGTCAGGATGGTGTGTGACTTGGAGGGGAACTTGGAGGTGGTGGTGTTCCCATGAACCTGCTGCCCTTGTCCTTCTAGGTGGTAGAGGTCGTGGGTTTTTATCACACACTAATACACGCAAATAACACACTGGCACATGCGTGTGCATTCTAGGTAAACATATCATGGACGGTAATATTTTAAAACTAGTTTACAGATAAAGTCCGCATAATATTATTAATGGTGAAACTGCATGAACTCGTTCAGCCCTCAAGTGGCTACAACTGTTCCACAGGACATTTCTGCGATGAAAACCTTGGAATAAAAAGGAAAAATAAAAGTCTTGCATTTCTACAGCGCATTTCACGACGTCCCAAAGCGCTTTACAACCAATCAAGTACTTTTGAAGTGTAGTCACTGCTGTGATGTAGGAAACGCGGCAGCCAATTTGCGCACAGCAAGCTCCCACAAACAGCAATGTGATAATGACCAGATAATCTGTTTTAGTGATGCTGATTGAGTGATAAATATTGGCCAAGACACCGGGGAGAACTCCCCTGCTCCTCTTCGAAGTAGTGGCCGTGGGATCTTTTACATCCACCTGAGGGGGCAGACAGGGCCTCGGTTTAATGTCTCATCTGAAAGACAGGATGTGTGGCTTCGTGAAATGTGCAGCATTTGCTAACAGTGTGGAGGAAAGATCATTTCAACTCTGGCGCGTAAACTAATATTTCATGCTTATAACTAATGCGACTGAATTGCATGATGGTCATCTCTTAAAAGCTACACGGCAGGTTAGAAAATCAGGAAGAAAAGATCTTTCAGATGCTATAACTGAATGTAAATCTGCCACTGTGATGACACAAATCATCAAAGCAATTTTTGGAAGCACTTTATGCTGTTCTGGAGATTATTTAAAACCAAATCACCTTTAGTAAGACATAAAAATCACCTGATGTATAAGTACAAGTAGCGGGCCAGTGTGTCGGGGGGGGGAGGGGGACAGTGTCGGGTCTTCAAACCGTCAGCAAGATTTTAGAACTGGGATTTATTTTGTAAGACACCATTTCTGCAGCATTTAATGTCAGTGCAGGGTCTTTCTACATAACCTGGGTTGCCTCAAGGTCACTGCCAAAACCCAGTTTCATTTTAACAAAAGACCACCTAAGATAGAGTGGTGAGAATGTGGAACTCGCTACCACAAGGAGTGGTTGAGGTGAATAGCGTAGATGCATTAAAAGGGAAGCTGGATAAACACATGAGGGAGAAAGGAATAGAAGGATATGTTGATGGGGTGAGATGAAGAGGGGTGGGAGGAGGCTCATGTGGAGCATTACCACCGGCACGGACCAGTGGGGCCGAATGGCCTGGTTTTTTTATATTTGTTCCTGTGATGTGGGCGTCACTGGCAAGGCCAGCATTTATTGCCCATCCCTAATTAGAACATAAGAAATTTACCCCTTAGTTCATAGTATAAGAACGTAAGAAATAGGAGCTGGAGTCGGCCATTTGGCCCTTCGAGCCTGCTCCGCCATTCAACAAGATCACGGCTGATCTTCTACCTCAACTCCACCTTCCCGCACTATCCCCATATCCCTTAATTCCCTTTGCTCCCAAAAATTTATCAACCTCTGTCTTGAATATACTCAACGACTGAGGTAGAGAATTCCAAAGATTCACAACCCTCTGAGTGAAGAAATTTCTCCTCATCTCAGTCCTAAATGGCCGACCCCTTATTCTGAGACTGTGACCCCTGGTTCTAGACTCCCTAGCCAGGGGAAACATCCTCCCTGCATCTACCCTGTCAAGCCCCTTAAGAATTTTATATGTTTCAATGAGATCACCTCTCATTCTTCTAAACTCTAAGGAATATAGGCCTAGTCTACTCAATCTCTCCTCATAGGGCAATCCCCTCATCCAAGGAACCAGTCTAGTGAACCTTCGTTGCACTCCCTTCTAAGGCAAGTATGTCTTTCCTTAGGTAAGGAGACCAAAACTGTACGCAGTACTCCAGGTGTGGCCTCACCAATGCCCTGTATAATTGTAGTAAGACTTCTTTACCCTTATACTCTAATCCCTTTGTAACAAAAGCTAACATACCATTTGCTTTCCTAATTGCTTGCTGTACCTGCATGTTAACTTTCTGTGATTCATGTACAAGGACACCCAGGTCCCTCTGAGTGCAAACATTTCCCAATCTCTCACCATTCAAAAAATATCCTGCTTTTTTGTTTTTCCAACCAAAGTGATAACTTCACACTTCCCCACATTGTATTCCATTTGCCATGTTTTTGCCCAGTCAATCTGTCTATCTCTCTGCAGCCTCTTTGCGTCCTCCTCACAGCTTACTTTCCCACCTAACTTTGTATCATCAGCAAACTTGGATACGTTACACTCAGTCCCTTAATCTAAGTCATTAATATAGTTTGTAAATAGCTGAGGCCCAAGCACTGATCCTTGCGGTACCCCACTAGTTACAGCCTGTCAACCTGAAAAAGGCCCATTTTTTACTACTCTGTTTTCTGTCCATTAACCAATCCTCAATCCATGCTAATATATTACCCCCAATTCCATGAGTCCTAATTTTGTGTAATAACCTCTTGTGTGGCACCTTATCGAATGCTTTTAAAAAATCCAAATACATTACATCCACTGGTTCCCCCTTATCCATCCTACTAGTTACATCTTCAAAAAACTCTAACAGATTTGTCAAAAACTATTTCCCTTTCATAAAACCATGTTGACTCTGCCTAATCATATTATGATTTTCTAAGTGCCCTGTTACCACGTCCCTAATAATAGATTCTAGCATTTTGCCTACTACTGATGTCAGGCTAAGTGGCCTATAGTTCCCCATTTTTTCTCTTCCTCCTTTCTTAAATAGCGGGTTAATATTTGCTACCTTCCAATCCTTGGGGATGGTTCTAGAATCTAATGAATTCTGGAAGATTAATACCAGTGCATCCACTATCTCTGCAGCTACCCCTTTTAAAACCCTAGGATGCAGGTCGTCAGGTCCAGGGGATTTGTCGCCACTTAGTCCCATTAATTTCTCCAGTACTGTGTCTTTACTTATACTGATTTCTTTAAGTTCTTCATTCTCTCTAGACCCTTGGTTCCCCATTATTTCCAGAATGTTTTTTGTGTCTTCTACCATGAAGACAGACACAAAGTATTTGTTTAATGTCTCTGCCATTTCCTTACTGCCCATTATAATTTCTCCTGTCTTTGCCTCTAATGGGCCCACGTTTACTTTCACTAATCACTTCCTATTTACATACCTATAGAAACGTTTACAGTCTGTTTTTATGTCTCTTGCTAATTTACTCTCATTCTTTTATCTCTTTCCTTATCAATTTCTTGGTCCTTCTTTTGCTGAATTCTAAAATCCTCCCAATCCTCAGGCTTACTATTCTTTTTGGCAACATTATAAGCCTCTTGCTTTGATCTAATACTATCTTTGACTTCTCTTGTTAGCCACAGTTGGACCACTTATCCTGTGGGGTTTTTGTGCCTTAAGGAATGTATATGTGTTGTAAATTATGTATTAATTCTTTAAATGCTAGCCATTGCTTGTCTACCATCATACCTTTTAATGTAGTTTCCCAATCCCCTCATACCTATGTTGCTTTGTTTAGATTGAAGACCCTAGATTCGGATTTAACTAAATATTATGGTCACTCTTCCCGAAAGGCCCCTTTACTACAAGGTTATTAATTAACCCTTTCTCATTGCACAATACTAGATCTAAAATAGCCTGTTCCCTAGTTGGTTCCTCAACATACTGATCTAGAAAACTATCTTGTAAAAAATTCCATTGCCCTTGAGAAGGTGGTGAGCCACCTTTTTGAACCGCTGCAGTCCGTGTGGTGAAGGTGCTCCCACAGTGCTGTTAGGGAGGGAGTTCCAGGATTTTGAACCAGCGACGATGAAGGATCGGCCGATATATTTCCAAGTCAGGATGGTGTGTGACTTGGGGGGGAAACTTGGAGATGATGGTGGTCCCATGTGCCTGCTGCCCTTGTCCTTCTAGGTGGTAGAGGTTGCGGGTTTGGGAGGTGTTGCCAAAGAAGCCTTGGCGAGTTGCTGCAGTGCATCTTGTAGATGGTACACACTGCAGCCACAGTGCGCCGGTGGTGGAGGGAGTGAATGTTTAAGGTGGTGGATGGGGTGCCAATCAAATCGGCTGCTTTGTCTGGATAGTGTCGAGCTTCTTGAGTGTTGTTGGAGCTGCACTCATCCAGGCAAGTGGAGAGTATTCCATCACACTCCTGACTTGTGCCTTGTAGATGGTGGAAAGGCTTTGGGGAGTCAGGAGGGGAGATACTCACTGCAGAATACCTGGCCTCTGACCTGCTCTTGTAGTTACAGTATTTATGTGGCTGGTCCAGTTAAGTTTCTGGTCAATGGTGACCCCCAGGATGTTGATGTTGGGGGATTCGGTGATGGTAATGCCGTTGAATGTCATGGGGAGGTGGTTAGACAGTCCCTTGTTGGAGATAGTCATTGCCTGGCACTTTGTGAGGCGCGAATGTTACATGCCACTTATCAGCCCAAGCCTGAATGTTGTCCAGGTCTTGTTGCATGCGGGCATGGACTGCTTCATTATCTGAGGAGTTGCGAATGGAACTGAACACTGTGGAATCATCAGCGAACATCCCCACTTCTCACCTTATGATAGAGGGAAGGTCATTGATGAAGCAGCTAAAGATGGTTGGGCCTAGGACACTGTCGTGAGGACATCCTGCAGTGATGTCTTGGCGCGGAGATGACTGGCCTCCAACAAACACAATCATCTTCCTTTGTGTTAGGTATGACTCCAGCCAGTGAAGAGTTTCCCCATTGACTTCAATTTTACTCGGGCTCCTTGATGCCACACTCGGTCAAATGCTGCCTTGATATCAAGGGCAGTCACTCTCACCTCACCTCTGGAATTCAGCTCTTTTGTTCATGTTTGGAGCAAGGCTGAAATGAGGTCTGGAGCCGAGTGGTTCTGGCGGAACCCAAACTGAGCATCAGTGAGCAGGTTATTGGTGAGTAAGTGCTGCTTGATAGCACTGTCGACGACACCTTCCATCACTTTGCTGATGATTGAGAGTAGACTGATGGGACGGTAATTGGCCGGATTGGGTTTGTCCTGTTTTTTGTGGGCAGCTTTCCACATTGTCTGGGAGATGCCAGTGTTGTAGCTGTACTGTTTTGGTGCTGTAAACACTTTAGAATACTTTGCATACCGCCAAACAGCACCCGTACACCACCAACTGACACCAAAGCTCTGCCAATCCCATGTGTGCACCAATACACTGCTAACCTACATGAACACACCACCAGCTGCTGTATACAAGCTGTTTACACCTGTGCGTGCATCAGACCACGAACACAAGCTCCAACGCCAGCCTACATACGTTTCACTTGTTGCTGTAGGTCCCCTCTTCTGTTCGGTTTTAAATTAATGATAGAGGAATCATTTAAATGGCTTCCAGGGCTGGCAGAACAGTGCAAGAAGGTAGGCAGGGGACACAACTTTCCCAAAGTTAGCTACATTTTTCTCCTATTTTGGTGAAAATACCACACTGTACACGATGGGATGCTACAGTATTGATTGTAGTACTGGACCAGCAATCCAGGGGTGTGAAATCAAATCTCGTTGCAGTGAAGCTTCAAAACTAAATTCAGTAAATCTGGTAATTTGTGAGATGGCATCACATACATGTCCATAAACCTGTCAGATTGTCGTAAAAACCCAACTGGTGGACTAATGTCCCTCAGGGAAGAGAATCTGCCACCTCTCCCCTGGTCTGTCCCACACCTGACTCAGGAGTTGCACTACTTGGTTGATCTTAGTGCCCTCGGGGTGGGCAATAAATACGGCCTTGCCAACGTCACCCACATCCCAGGAACAAATATTAAAAGCTTTAACATGAGGTGATGCTCCCAAAAAATAAAGCCCACATTTCTCCTCCTCACAAGTACTGCAACTCAGGCTGAAGCGTGACTGGAACAGTCAAACTGCATTATTCTCAAACAGCCCAACAGGTCAGAGACACATATTTTTATGACATTAGATGACCAGGGTTGTTGCAATTGAGGCACAAATTAAGAAGTAACTAAGTAATGAAAACCTGAACAGTACAAACCATAGTCTTGGCAGACATACGATCTGGTGAGGGGCAATACTTTTCAGTGCAGTGTTAAGGAATGAAAGAAAGAACATAAGTATGATAATGACCATTTTACTGATGTTGGTTGAGGGATAAATATTGGCCAGGACATCGGGGAGAACTCCCCTGCTCTTCTTCAAAATAGTACCATGGGATCTTTTACACCCACCCGAGAGGGCAGATGGGGCCTCGGTTTAACATCTCATCCGAAAGACGGCACCTCCGACAGTGCAGTATTCCCTCGGTACTGCAAATCCGACAGTGCAGCACTCCCTCAGTATTGCCCCACCAACAGTGCAGCACTCCCTTGGTACTGACCCTCCGAAAGTGCGGCGTTCCCTCAATACTGCCCCTCCGACACTGCAGCGCTCCCTCAATACTGCCCCTCCGACACTGCAGCACTCCCTCAGTACTGCCCTTCCGACAGTGCAGCGCTCCCTCAGTACTGCCCCCCGACAGTGCGGCGCTCCCTCAATACTGCGCCTCCGACAGTGCAGCACTCCCTCAGTACTGCACTGAGAGTGTCGGCCTAGATTTTTGTGCTCAAGTCTCTGAGTGGGGTTTGAACCCACAACCTTCTGGCTCAGAGGAGAGAGTGCTGCCCACTTAGCCACGGCTGACACTTAATGCTGGATCAGAATTCATTATTGTGTGAAATCCCGAATCTAGAACATTCTAGCAACATACGGGAAGGAATCTTGTATCCTGGTGTTGGTTGTTATCTTTGTAGAGCCTATCGGGGAAAAATGGTCAAGTGCCGATTCCCTCGCTGCAGCAGACACTCCGCAGCCAGACTGAACACCAGGATTACAGAAAGAGGAGAGATGGAGGCACAGAGACTATAGATTCCCATAACAGAAACTGTCATAAGGAATACAGGAACAGGAGGCGGCCATTCAGCCCCTCAAGCCTGTTCCGCCATTCAATTAGATCATAGTTGATCCTGTATCTTAATTCCATTTACCTGCCTTGGTTCCGTAATCCTTAATACCCTTACTCTACAAAATCTCAGTTTTGAAATTTCCAATTGACCCCAGCCTCTAGAGCTTTTTGGGGAGAGCGTTCAAGATTTCCACTATTGTGTGAAGAGGTGCTTCCTGACATCACCCCTGAATGGCAAGCACCATCCCTAACAAACAGTGTCGATTATCGATCAGTCCAGCACCATCCCTAACAAACAGTATCGATTATCGATCAGTCCAGCACCATCCCTAACAAACAGTATTGATTATCGATCAGTCCAGCACCATCTCTATTGCACTGTACTGATTACTATTGAAGATTCAGTGCCAGTAATTACTCAGCTAGAGATAGTGTGAATGAACCTTATTGATGCCCACGTCACATCAGTTATTCGCAGTCTAGGATCTCTCATAATATTGTGCTACGAGTGAGACAGAATCATAGAAATTTACGGCACAGAAGGAGACCATTCGGCCCATCGTGTCTGTGCCGGTCGAAAAAGAGCTACCCAGCGTAATCCCACTTTCCAGCACTTGGTCCGTAGCCCTGTAGGTCACGGCACTTCAAGTGCATATCCAAGTACTTTTTAAATGTGATGAGGGTTTCTGCCTCTACCACCCTTTCAGGCAGTGAGTTCCAGACCCCCACCACCCTCGGTGAAAAAAGTTCTCCTCAACTCCCCTCGAATCCTTCTACCAATTACTTTAAATCTATGCCGCCTGGTTATTGACCTCTCTGGTAAGGGAAATAGGTGCTTCGTATCCACTGGTACAGACTTAAGAAAATCTTCATTTATATTGTCAGTGTTCAGTGCCCGAGTACTGGTCGTAAACTTCCTTTGGATAAGAGAATGGATGGGATTTTAACTCCAGTGTCATTGTCTTATACCAGTTAACAACCAATTAGAGAATTATAAATCACAGCACTAGCACCGGCTCGATGTAATCACTTCTCCCATAGGACATGTTAACATGAGAAATACGCTCCTCCAACTGTTTGAAACTGAAATTGTCTCATAACTCAAGCTATTTGTGATTGGAGCTTTCAAAAGCATTTAAGTTAAGTTAGGGCAATTACTTCTAATGGAAATGGTACCAACTTGATGGCATTTACATCCTCAACAAGCATGGTAGCAATTAATATCCACACTGGCTCATTTGAAAAGAATAGCATAAACATCCGCTCACCAAGAGTACAGGAGGTTAGACTGGTTCCAGTACTGGGCCAGCAACTCACAGGCCACGAGTTCAAATCACAACACGGCAATTTGTGGGCAAACACCAGACAATAAATGACCATGAAAGATGCTAGATTGTCATAAAAACCCAAAGTGGGGACCTGGTCTGGCCTACATGTGACTCCAGCCCCACACAAAAGAACACAAGAAATAGGAGCAGAGTAGGCCATTCGGCCCTTCGAGCCTGCTCTGCCATTCAACAAGATCCTGACTGATCTTCTACCTCAACTACACCTTCCAGCACTATCCCCATATCCCTTGATTCCCTGAATATCCAAAAATCTATCAATCTCTGTCTTGAATATACTCAATGACTGAGCATCCATAGCCCTCTGGGGTAGAGAATTCCAAAAATTCACAATCCTTTGAAGAAATGTCTCCTCTCAGGAAATTAGACGTGCAACAGAGGTAATACAGTAATCATGGGAGGCTTTAATTTTCATATAGACAGGGATAACCAAATTTGCAGCAATAGTGCAGAGGAAGAGTTCATGGAATGCATTAAAGATAGCTTTCTAGATCAGTATGTCGAAGAACTAACTAGGGAACAGGCTATTTTAGATCTAGTATTGTGCAATGAGACAGTGTTAATTAATAACCTTGTAGTGAAGGAGCCTCTGGGGAGCAGTGATCATAATATGATTTTATGTTGAGTTTGATAGTGATTTAGTTAAGTATGAAACTAGGGTCCAAACCTGAACAAAGCAAACTACGTAGTGTATGAGAGACGAGTTGGCTAAGGTAGATTGGGAAACTAGGTTAAAAGATATGACGGTAGATAAGCAATGGCAAACAATTAAAGAAATAATTCTTAATTCACAATGAGTATGTATTCCCTTAAGGAATAAAAACCCCACGGAAAAAATGGTCCAACCGTGGCTAACAAGAGAAGTTAAAGATAGTATATGAAAGGAAGAGGCTTATAATGTTGCCAAAAAGAGCAGTAAGCCTGAGGATTGGGAGGATTTTAGAATTCAGCAAAGGAGGACCAAGAGATTGATAGAGAGAGAAAAGAGAATGAGAGTAAACTAGCAAGAGACATAAAAAAAAGCTTCTGAAGGTATGTAAAAAGGAAGAGATTACCAAAAGTAAGCATGGGTCCCTTACAGGCAGGGACGGGAGAAATTGTAAAAAGGAATAAAGAAATGGCAGAGAAATTAAACAAATACTTTGTATCTGTCTTCACAGAAGACGACACCAAAAACATCCGGAAATAATGGGGAACCAAGGGTCTAGTGAGAATGAGGAACTGAAAGAAATTAGTATTACTAAAGAAATAGTACTGTTGAAATTAATGGGACTAACAGCTGACAAATCCCCTGGACCTACTGGCCTACATCCTAGGGTTTTAAAAGAGGTGACTACAGAGATAATGGATGTATTGGTTTTGATCTTCCAGAATTCCCTAGATTCTAGAACGATCCCAGCCGATTGGAAAGTAGCAAATATAACCCCGCTATTCATACGAACATATGAATTAGGAGCAGGAGTAGGCCACTCGGCCCCTCGAGCCTGCTCCGCCACGCAACAAGATCATGGCCGATCTGATTACTCCACATTCCCGCCTACCCCCGATAACCTTTCACCCCCTTGCTTATCAAGAATCTATCTACCTCTGCCTTAAAAATATTCAAAGACTCTGCTTCCACCGCCCTCTGAGGAAGAGTGTTCCAAAGACTCACTACCCTCTGTGAGAAAAAATTTCTCCTCCTCTCTGTCTTAAATGGGCGACTACTTATTTTTAAACAGTGACCCCTAGTTCTAGATTCTCCCACAAGAGGAAACATCCTCTCCACATCCACCCTGTCCAGACCCCTCAGGATCTTATATGTTTCAATCAAGTCACCTCTTACTCTTCTAACCTCCAGCGGATACAAGCCTAGCCTGTCCAACCTTTCCTCATAAGACAACTCGCCCATTCCAGGTATTCAAGAAAGGAGGGAGAGAGAAAACAGGGAACTACAGACCAGTTAGCCTGACATCAGTAGTAGGGAAAATGTAGAATCTATTATTAGGGACGTGGTAACAGGACACTTAGAAAATCATAATATATTTGGACAGAGTCAACACTATTATGAAAGGGAAATCGTGTTTAATAAATCTAATAGAGTTCTTTGTGGTTCGACGAGAATGACCAGGAGATCCAGGAGCTAATAAGCCGCAAGTGTAAGGCATTCCTGATCTGGAAACAGCAACACAACTCGAGAGCAAGAAAGCAGCTCTCCAGACGCCTGAAGGCCGAGGTCCAACAAAAAACTCGCGACCTAAAGAACAGATGGTGGGTGGAGAAAGCGCAGGAGATCCAGCAGCTAGCCGACAACCACGACGTGCGTGGATTCTTTTGCGCAGTCAATACCACCTACGGCCCAAGCACCCAAGTTCCTACCCCACTGCGGGCCAAGAACGGAAAGGTACTCATCAAGGACAGGGAGGCAGTCAGTGCCCGCTGGAAGGAGCACTTCGAAGATCTCCTTAACCGAGACTCTGTCTTCGACGCAAGTGTCCTCAACTCCATCCCGCAGCATGCTACCCGCCACCATCTCAGCACAACCCCAGCCCGGCATGAGGTTGAAAAGGCCATCCGACAACTGAAGAACAACAAGGCCTCAGGAGCAGATGGAATCCCCGCCGAAGCGCTAAAGCATGGCGGAGAAGCACTACTGGCGCGAATTCATGAACTCATGTCTTTTATCTGGAAGGAGGAGAGCATGCCAGGGGATCTCAGACGCCGTAATCATGACCATCTTCAAGAAAGGTGACAAGCCCGATTGCGGTAATTACAGAGGAGTCTCCCTGCTGTCTGCCACAGGGAAAGTCATCGTAAGAATCCCCTCAATCACCTTCTCCCAGTGGCTGAAGAGCTCCTCCCAGAGTCGCAATACAGATTCCACCCACTAAGGGGCACAATGGACATGATCTTCACCGTGCGCCAATTACAAGAGAAATGCAGGGAACAGCACCAACCGCTGTACATGGCCTCCTTTGATCTCACAAAGGCCTTCGACACTGTCAACCGTGAAGAATTATGGAGTGTCCTCCACAAATTCGGCTGCCCTCAAAAGTTTGTCACCATCCTCCACCTGCTTCACGGCGACATGCAAGCCGTGATCCTGACCAACGGTTCCACCACAGACCCAATTCATATACTGACCGGGGTCAAGCAAGGCTGTGTCATCGCACCAACGCTCTTCTTGATCTTCCTTGCGGCAATGCTCCATCTCACCCTCAGTAAGCTCCCCGCTGGAGTGGAGCTACTTTACAGAACAAACGGGAAACTGTTCAACCTCCAACGCTTCCAGTCCAGATCTAAGGTCGTCCCTTCCTCTGTCGTCGAATTACAGTATGCAGACGACGCTTGCGTCTGCGCACACTCGGAGGTCGAACTCCAAACCATCGTTAACACCTTCACCGAAGCGTACGAGAGCATGGGCCTTACACTAAACATCTGTAAGACAAAGGTCCTCTACCAACCTGCCCCCGCCACACAGTACTGCCCCCCAATTATCAAAATCCATGACAAGGCCTTGGACAACGTGGACCACGTTCCATACCTCGGGAGCCTACTGTCAACAAGGGCAGACGTCGATGACGAAATGCAACACCACCTTCAGTGTGCCAGTGCAGCCTTCGGTCGCCTGAGGAAGAGAGTGTTTGAAGACCAGGACCTCAAACCCGGCACTAAGCTCATGGTCTACAGAGCAGTAGTGATACCCACCCTCCTGTATGCCTCAGAGACATGGACCATGTACAGCAGGCACCTCAAAGCACTGGAGAGGTACCACCAACGCTGCCTTCGCAAGATCCTGCAAATCTATTGGCAGGATAGGTGCACCAACGTCAGTGTTCTCGCGCAGGCCAACATCCCCAGCATCGAAGCTTTGACCACGCTCGATCAGCTCCGATGGACGGGTCACATTGTCCGCATGCCTGATACGAGACTCCCAAAACTAGCGCTCTACTCGGAGCTCCGACACGGCAAGAGAGCCCCAGGTGGGCAGAGGAAACGCTTCAAGGACACCCTCAAAGCCTCCTTGAAAAAGTGCAACATCCCCACCGACATCTGGGGATCCCTGGCCCAAGACTGCACAAAGTGGAGGAAAAGCATCTGAGAAGGCGCCGAATACCTCGAGTCTCTTCGCCGGGAGCAAGCGGAAGCCAAGCGCAAACAGCGGAAGGATTGCACGTCAACCCAAGCACCCCACCCACCCGCCCCTTCAACCACCGTCTGCCCCACCTGTGACAGAGACTGTAGGTCCCGCATTGGACTCAGCAGTCACCTGAGCACTCATTTTTAGTGTGGAAGCAAGTCATCCTCGGTTCCGAGGGACTGCCTAAGAAGGGATTGGGCAAGAACATGGCAAATGGAATATAATGTAGGGAAATATGAAATTAACCACTTTGGTAGGAAAAATTGAAAAGCAGACACTATGTGGTTAACTCAATGCCGTCAGGGAAACGAGTGATGGGCAATAAATGCGGCTTTGACAGTGTCACCGACATCATAAAAATAAACCAGCTCTTTGCTGGTGCAATCCTAACCTAATCCTCCTGCTCAGCTATTCCACTTTCTCGACTACTCCCTGTGGCGAAACATTCCCAGCTCCAACATCTGAGGATACACATTGTTACAAACCTCCCTCTTTACTCTGTTTGCAATATAAATTGATGACCAATTCCCAAGCTGGAGGAAATCGACTCCCTCTTCACTCCACCAAAATACTTCATTTTAAAAACCTCGTAAATCTCCTCTTAACTCCAGTGGGAACAGTCCCAGTATCTCCAGGCTCTCCATTTCAGTCCCCATCCTGGCATCATCGTGGTGAATCTACACTGTCCGCTCTCTGTGGATTTAATGCCCTTTCTATAATGGGAACCAGAACTGAGCATGGTTTCCATCTGTGGTCTCACCACTGTTTTGGATCAATTCATCGTTACTTCTTTACTCTTGTACTCTGTGATTTATAAAACCCTGAATGCTGGTTTTATCTACCACATCAGGGAACAATATATTTGAACCCTTCGAGCCCTTCTGCCCATCACCAACTTTCTATCACTCACACCAGCATTTGCGAGCATTACAGCTACACTTTGGAATGACACCAGTCATACAACGGCAGGAGTTAGAGCCAGACGCTGATCAACTGAACAGACTTGTGACACATGGCAGCCAGTCAGCTACTGGAGGCTGGGTCATCGACACAGCTCTTGCACTGAGGTCCCCACATCAGGAACGGCCGAGAAACCGAGTCATGAGTCAAACACCAGCTGCAGCTCCCCTCATTCAAAGTGCCCTTGTTCTGTTGCTTTTTAATATCAGATTCCAATTATTTGATGTGCAGAAACTAACTCCAGCGTCAGTGAGGGAGCTGCCAACTGCTCTATCGAACCTGGCTAAGGTTGCAGAAATCAAACCCAGCTTACATACCACGGACTGTCTGAGTGACAGGCTGGAGCCAGAAAAATGACACTTGCATTTTTTTTTTAAAAACAGGAAGGTCCCCTCAATCCCCCCAAAAAACTTTTAAAAACTAGTGAATGACCCACAGCCCTGCCCACAGTACGTCAGAGGGGCTCGGGGACGGACTGTGTGTGTGTTGCAAAGGTGGTTTTTCTACTGGCATCTGTAATCTGTTCGCCCGTGGTCTCCGATGTACCTCTCCACCCCCGATATACCTCTCCCCCCCCCCCGATATACCTCTCTCTCTCTCCCCCCCGATATACCTCTCTCTCTCCCCCCCCCGATATACCTCTCTCTCTCTCCCCCCCCCCGATATACCTCTCTCTCTCCCCCCCCCCGATATACCTCTCTCTCTCCCCCCCCCTGATATACCTCTCTCTCCCCCCCGATATACCTCTCTCTCCCCCCCGATATACCTCTCTCTCCCCCCCGATATACCTCTCTCTCTCCCCCCCCGCCCCGATATACCTCTCTCCCCAATATACCTCTCTCTCTCCCCCCCCCGATATACCTCTCTCTCTCTCTCTCTCTCCCTCCCCCCCCGATATACCTCTCCCCCGATATACCTCTCTCTCTCTCTCTCTCCCCGATATACCCCTCTCTCTAATCTCTCTCTCATATATCTTTGGGTGCAGGAACAGAGAGACCTGGGGGTGTATGTACACAAATCTTTGAAGGTGGCAGGACAAGTTGACAAGGCTGTCAAAAAAGCTTACAGGATTCTTGGCTTTATAAACAGAGACAGAGTACAAAAGCAAGGAAGTTACGCTAAACCTTTATAAAACACGGGTTCGGCCTCAGCTGGAGTATTGTGCACAATCCTGGGCACCACACTTTAGGAAGGATGTCAAGGCCTTGGAGAGGGTGCAGAAGAGATTTACTAGAATGGTCCCAGGGATGAGGGACTTCAGTTACGTGGAGAGACTAGAGAAGCTGGGGTTGTTTTCCTTTGAACAGAAAAGGTTATGGGGAGATTTGATAGAGGTATTCAAAATTTATGATGGGTTTTGATGGAGTAAGTAAGGAGAAACTGTTTCCACTGGCAGGTGGGTTGGTAACCAGAGGACACAGATTTAGAATCATAGAATGGTTACACAGCACAGAAGGAGGCCATTCGGCCCATCGAGCCCATGCCAGCTCTCTGCAAGAGCACTTCAGCTAGTCCCACTCCCCCGCCCTTTCCCCATAGCATTGCAATTTTTTTTCCTTCAGGTACTTATCCAACTCCCTTTTGAAAGCTACGATTGAGTCTGCCTCCACCACCCTTTCAGGCAGTGCATTCCAGATCCTAACCACTCGCTGCATAAAAAAGCTTTTCCTCATGTCGCCTTTGTTTTTTTTTGCCAACCACCTTAAATCTGTGTCCTCTGGCTCTCGACCCTTCCTCCAATGGGAACAGTTTCTCTCTATCTACTCTGTCCAGACCCTTCATGATTTTGAACACCTCTATCAAATCTCCTCTCAACCTTCTCTGCTCTCAAAGAGAACAACCCCAGCTTCTCCAGTCTCTCCACATAACTGAAGTCCCTCATCCCTGGAATCATTCTCGTAAATCTTTTCTGCACCCTCTCTAAGGCCTTCACATCCTTCCTAAAGTGCGGTGCCCAGAATTGGACACAGTACTCCAGTTGAGGCCGAACCAGTATTTGATAAAGGTTCATCATAACTTCCTTACTTTTGTACTCTATGCCTCTATTTATGAAATTGAGAGGTCGCACAACACCAGGTTATAGTCCAACAGTTTTATTTGAAATCACAAGCTTTCGGAGCTATCGATTGCCCCTTCCTCAGGTGAAGTAAATAGATACAGAATCGCCAAAGCATATATAGATAGAGAACAAAGCATGTGTACCTTACAATTGCAGACAACTAAATTAAATCATCCTGACTATCTGCCGAGGTGTGATAAAGTTAATCAGGTCAGCCAGGAAGGTACCACATCAAAGACATAGCAAGATACAACTGAGACAATGAGGTGTAGTCGCAGGGGTTCTAACGTGTCAAAAGCTGCCGTCTGTATGTAAAACGAAAAGCTTTAAAATTTTTCCTTTTTTACTGGGAAGCACATCTGTGAACAAGCCAACGACGACTCGAGTCCGGATCACGTCATGTATCGTGACATAAACCCAAGATCCCGGTTGAGACCGTCTTCATGAGTGCGGAACTTGGCTATCAGTTTCTGCTCGATGATTTTGCGTTGTCGTGTGTTTCTAAGGTTGCCTTGGAGAACGCTTACCCGCAGATCCGAGGCTGAATGTCCTTGACTGCTGAAGTGTTCCCCGACTGGGAGGTAACAATCCTGCCTGGCGATTGTTGCGCGGTGCTCGTTCATACGTTGTCTCAGTGTCTGCATGGTCTCGCCGATGTACCATGCCGCGGTGCATTCTTTCCTGCAACGTATGAGGTAGACAACGTTGGCCGAATCACATGAGTATGTACCATGTACCTGGTGGGTAGTGTCCTCACGTGTGATGGTGGTATCTGTGTTGATGATCTGGCATGTCTTGCAGAGTTTGCCGTGGCAGGGTTGTGTGGTGTCGTGGTCGCTGTTATCCTGAAAGCTGGGTAATTTGCTGCGAACGATGGTACTTCTGAGGTTAGGCGGCTGTTTGAAGGCAAGTAGTGGAGGCGTGGGGATGGCCTTAGCGAGGTGTTTGTCGTCATCGATGACACGTTGAAGGCTGCGAATAACATGGCGTAGTTTCTCCGCTCCGGGGAAGTACTGGACGACGTAGGGTACCCTGTTGGTTGTGTCCCGTGTTTGCCTTCTGAGGAGGTCTATGCGATTTTTCGCTGTGGCCCGTCGGAACTGTCGATTGATGAGTCGAGCGTCATATCCCGTTCTTACGAGGGCGTCTTTCAGCATCCGTAGGTGTCCATCGCGTTCCTCCTCGTCTGAGCAGATCCTGTGTATTTGCAGGGCTTGTCCATAGGGGATGGCTTCTTTAACGTGGTTAGGGTGGAAGCTGGAGAAGTGGAGCATCGTGAGGTTGTCCGTGGGCTTGCGGTAGAGTGAAGTGCTGAGGTGTCCGTCTTTGATGGAGATTCGTGTGTCCAGGAATGAAACCGATTCTGAGGAGTAGTCCATGGTGAGTTTGATGGTGGGATGGAACTTGTTTATGTTATCGTGTAGTCTTTTCAGTGATCCTTCGCCATGGGTCCAAAGGAAGAAAATGTCGTCGATGTATCTGGTGTACAGCGTTGGCTGGAGGTCCTGTGCAGCGAAGAAGTCTTGCTCGAACTTGTGCATGAAGATGTTGGCGTATTGGGGTGCGAATTTGGTCCCCATGGCTGTTCCGTGTGTTTGGGTAAAAAAATGGTTGTCGAAGGTGAAGACATTGTGGTCAAGGATGAAGCGGATGAGTTGTAGGATGGCGTCTGGAGATTGGCTGTTGTTGGTGTTGAGTACTGAGGCTGTCGCAGCGATGCCGTCATCGTGGGGGATACTGGTGTAGAGTGCCGATACGTCCATCGTGGCGAGGAGTGTTCCTGGTTCAACTGGTCCGTGGGTGCTGAGTTTCTGTAAGAAGTCTGTAGTGTCGCGACAGAAGCTGGGGGTTCCCTGTACGATGGGTTTCAGAATGCCCTCGACGTATCCAGAGAGGTTCTCACACAGGGTTCCATTGCCTGATACGATAGGACGTCCGGGTGTGTTGGCTTTGTGTATCTTTGGGAGGCAGTAGAAGTCTCCCACGCGGGGAGTACGTGGGATGAGAGCGCGTAGGATGTTTTGAAGGTCTGGATCGAAGGTCTTGATCAGTCTATTGAGTTGGCGGGTGTGTTCTTTGGTCGGATCTGCGGGTAGCTGTCTGTAGTGTTCCTGGTTGTCCAGTTGTCGGTATGCTTCTTTACAATAGTCCGTTCTGTTCTGTATGACGATGGCTCCTCCTTTGTCCGCTGGTTTGATGACAATGTTGCGGTTGGTCTTGAGAGCGTGGATGGCGTTGCGTTGTGCTCGGGTGACATTCTGGACTGTCTTGTGAGTGCGGCTGATGAATCTGGCGTTGATGCATCTCCTGACAGCTTGAGCATACATGTCAAGCTTGGGGCAGCGACCCTCCGGAGGGGTCCAGTTTATGAAGCCCAGGATCCCGTATGCTTTTTTAACCGCTTTCTCAACCTACCCTGCCACCTTCAACAATTTGTGCACATATACCCCCAGGTCTCTCTGTTCATGCACCTCCTTTAGGATTGTACCCTTTAGTTTATATTGCCTCTCCTCGTTCTTCCTACCAAAATGTATCACTTTGGAATTTCATCTGCCACGTGTCCGCCCATTTCACCAGCCTGTCTATGTCCTCATGAAGTCTATCACTATCCTCCTCACTGTTCACTATACTTCCAAGTTTTGTGTCATCTGCAAATTTTGAAATTGGGCCATCTACACCCAAGTACAAGTCATTAATATATATCAAGAAAAGCAGTGGTCCCAGTACCGATCCCTGGGGAACACCACTGTATACCTTTCTCCAGTCCGAAAAACAACCGTTCACCACTACTCTCTGTTTCCTGTCACTTAGCCAATTTCGTATCCATGCTGCCACTATCCCTTTTATTTAAGATAATTGCCAAGAACCAGAGGGGCGATGAGGGGAATTAGCGAGCTGTGATCTGGAATGTGCTGCCTGAAAGGGCGGTGGAAGCAGATTCAATAGTAACTTTCAAAAGGGAATTGGATAAATATTTGAAAAGGAAAAATTTGCAGGGCTATGGGGAAAGAGCAGGGGGGGAGTGGGACTAATTCGATAGCTCTTTCAAAGAGCTGGCACAGGCACAATGGGCTGAATGGCCTCCTTCTGTGCTGTAAGATTCTATGATTCTGCTTGATTCTCTACTGTATTATGACCTGACATTTATCGATAGCCTCCTTTTTTCATTTCATTTTAATCTCAATTTCTTTAGTCATCCAGGAAGCTCTAGCTTTGGATGGCCTTCCTTTCTCAGTCATGGTCCATTGTCCAGCTGGGTGGGACTGCACTCGCCTGGTTCCATTCTTATCTATCTAATTGTAGCCAGAGAATCACCTGCAATGGCTTCTCTTCCCACTCCTGCACCGTTACCTCTGGAGCAATGTTCCCTGTCCAACATTTGGTTAGAATCACGTGGTGTATGTATAAAGGGAATTAAATGCACGTTATACATATGGATTTTCAGAAGGTGCTCGACAAAGTGCCACATAAGAGACTTGTTACAAAAATGAAATGATATGATATGGTATTAAAGTGAAAGTGGGTCGTGAAGAGAGAGAGATATTTGGGGAAGAACATGAATAGTAAAAGTAAATGGGCGTTGAATGGATTGGTGGGATGTGGGTGGTGCTCCTAAAAGGAACATTCAAAGGTTGTCCAACGGTTCTTGGGATGTCCATAGTCCACTTCATTTCATTATGGTCAATTATGTGAAGTGTTAACAATATGCCCAAGCTGGAATTTTGGTTAAAAAATAAAGCTAATTAGTGGAGGAGCAGAGAGGCCCGGGGGCACAGAGGCAGAGGCCCGGGGGCACAGAGGCAGAGACAGAGGCAGAGGCCCGGGGGCACAGAGGCAGAGACAGAGGCCCGGGGGCACAGAGGCAGAGATCTTTAAAGGTGGATGTGCAGCTGAAAAGGACAAGTGGGATTCTGGGTTTTACACAAACATGTATGTGTATAAAAGTAAGGTGGTGATATTGAATTTGTAAAAACATTGTTTAGGCCACAGTTGGAGTATTGTGTGGAGTTATCATATATCATAATAGGAAGGAGATTAGAGCCATAGAGAGGGGACACTGAAGATTTACTAGATGATTACCAGATGATACCAGGAATGAGAGGTTATAGTTCAAAGACTCAGAAAATTGGGTTTTCATCATTGGAACATTGAAGGAGAGGTTGACTAGAGGTTATCAATATTATGAAAGTTTAGAGAGGGTAAACAGTGACTTTAACCGTCAGACCAGCAATGCTCCCAGCACGAGCCCGGACAATCCAAGACCCCACCCCCCCCCCCCCCCCACCCACCTGGACAATCCGCTACCCCTGGACAATCCGAGACCCACCCCCCCCCCGACCCGCCCCCTCCCGGACAATCCGCGGACCCCCCCCCCCTTCCCGGACAATCCGCGACCCCCCCCAGACAATCTGCTACCCCCGGACAATCCGAGACACCCCCCCGCAGACAATCCGAGACGACGACCCCCCCCGACAATCCGAGACGACCCCCGACCCCCCCCCGGACAATCCGAGACGACCCCCCCCCCCCGCCAGACAATCCGAGACGACCCCCCCCCCCAGACAATCCGAGACGACCCCCGACCCCCCCATGACAATCCGAGACGACCCCCCCCCGCCAGACAATCCGAGACGACCCCACCCCCCCAGACAATCCGAGACGACCCCCCCCACCCAGACAATCCGAGACGACACCCCCCCCAGACAATCCGAGACGACAACCCCCCCAGACAATCCGAGACGACAACCCCCCCCCAGACAATCCGAGACGACAACCCCCCCCCAGACAATCCGAGACGACAACCCCCCCCCAGACAATCCGAGACGACAACCCCCCCCCAGACCGAGACGACCCCCCCCACCCAGACAATCCGAGACGACCCCCCCCCACCCAGACAATCCGAGACGACCCCCCCCACCCAGACAATCCGAGACGACCCCCCCCCCACCCAGACAATCCGAGACGACCCCCCCCACCCAGACAATCCGAGACGACCCCCCCCCCCCACCCAGACAATCCGAGACGACCCCCCCCCCACCCAGACAATCCGAGACGACCCCCCCCCCCCCACCCAGACAATCCGAGAGGACCCCCCCCCCACCCAGACAATCCGAGACGACCCCCCCCCCACCCAGACAATCCGAGACGACCCCCCCCACCCAGACAATCCGAGACGACCCCCCCCCCACCCAGACAATCCGAGACGACACCCCCCCCAGACAATCCGAGACGACAACACCCCCACCCAGACAATCCGAGACGACCCCCCCCCCCACCCAGACAATCCGAGACGACCCCCCCCCACCCAGACAATCCGAGACGACCCCCCCCCCCCCGACCCAGACAATCCGAGACGACCCCCACCCCCCCCCACCCAGACAATCCGCGAACGCCCCCAGACAATCTGCGACCCCCGGACAATCCACGATCCCAATCAACTTGTCCCACAAGCACCAAGCAGCCAAAATGTACAATGGCTTCATAAAATATATTTGGGAGTGTTCTTTCTGAAAATTTAGTAAAAAAAAGAAACCCACAGCAGAGACTCTGGCAGAGTTATCCGCCCATCAAATCGGCAACTACAAACCACCCACTTTATGTGCAACACTCAGACAGGAACCAGCCAGGAAATCAATTGGATTTCAGTGGATTCTTGGCTTTCCAGCCACAGGCAGCAGCTGGACATAGGATGCACTGCTCCCTGCACAACTTGCATTTCCTTGTCCTTTTAATCTTTGTTTTCTTCCAAATGATTTGAAACCTTTGGTAAATTCATAAAAGGATCATCACATTTCTGAAAAATCACTGGCACAGGCTAGATGGGCCAAGTGGCCTGTTTCTGTGCTAGAACTTTCTACAATTCAGCACGTTCCCTATTGGCAGAACCCTTTAGGTGAAGAAATTGTCACTGGATTGTCGTAAACCACAAAATGTATTCACCTTTTAGAGAGGAATTGTTCACTCTCGAATCTTTCAATTCACTTCACTCATTGAGCTGCATCAGAATTAGATGTTTAATTCATAACAGTCACCTTCATTCGCCTTTAACCTAACACAAGAGGGAAACACAGACCAGGGCAAGGGGCAGAAACTCAGAACTCGAAGAGGCGCAGCGAGTTCTCCCGGGGTTCTGACCAGCATTCCTCCCTCAATCAACATCATCAAAAACTGATTATCTGGTTACTCATCTCATTGCTAGTTGTGGAATCTTGCTGTGCACAAAATGTTTGTGTGGATTACACTTCAAAAGCAATTCATCGGAAGCATTTTGGGACACTTGGGTTGTGATAAGGTGCTGTTTGAATGCACGTCTTTACAGGGTAAGATTGTGGTTGGCAGGGAAAGCATAAACCGATCACATACAGCAATTGGTTGTCCCAATATTGGCAGGAAAAGAAAGTCTGCAAATGTCAACACTTTAACCAAACCAGCTTTGGCTGAAACTTCAAGTCTGAGTATTTGAAAGGGTCCACTAATGTGGAACGTTACTGAAATCTTAATCACAGGTAGACTTTTTGGTTTAGGCTATGAGTAACTTAATTTTTGAATTTTTGGTTCCAAACCTAAAATCTAGTTTTAGTCTGACATGTATAACAAATTTGTTAATGGGTTGTGATCGATGTGAATTTTTCTCACACCAGCTGCTGTGTGGCAGGAGATGCTTCTGGACGCAAAGTCTGCACAAGTGTCATCGAAACTCAGTCGAAGGATTCTGGGCCCCCATAGCTGGAGTGCTTGGGATTACAGGAAATACGCCATATCATTTGAATAATTCTTCACAATCCTCAGTAATTAAATAACAGGTGTTCCCAGTGAGGCCCTTCACTCGCCAATAGCTTTTAATCTTAAAGATGCCCTGCAGGGAAAAGTAAAGCAATGCAGCTGTCTATTAACATGTCCCCTACCCCACATCTGGCTCCAAGAAACTGTCAGCCCACAGGCTGGGCCTCAACATCGTTCCCATGAACTTGGCTTCCAAGTCCAATCTTCTAAAAAATAGTTTACTATCCACAGAAGTACACGTTAAAATATTAAGATGTGAGAATATTAAGTTGCCAGGTCGCATATGGCTTTATAATTCACTGCTGTGTAAATACAAAGGCCACAGATTTCACACGTGTGCACACAGACACAGGCACGCACACATGGACACAGATGCACATGCACAGACAATTCCTCCAAGCTTCTCTTTCCACTTTGATAACTTACCTATTTTCTCATCGATAGAGGACAATTACTGGAATCTAAGCTTGTGTCACAGCTCCAGTCAAAGGCTTTAATTCAGTTGTATAATGTTTCATCTTCCCACAGGGGGAATAATTGAATCCCCCTCCACCTCTGCTAACCTCCTCACACATTTCATTACAGAGAGAATTCATATTTCAATAACAGACAGGAGTGGTGTTTAAGCATTTTCTGGTATTTCACAGATGTTTTGCATCGATCTCGGAGACAGTCATGTTGCAGTTACTGCCCTGCCTGTGATCCTGGTATGAAAGTGGAAATCCTTTAAAGCACCTGTTACAAAGTGTGCAGCTTTGATTCTAATCCTATACAGGACCAACAGCCTGGAAATAGAATCACAGAATGTTACAGCACAGGAGGCCACTCGGACCAATGTGCCTGTGCTGGCTCATTGAAAGAGCTCTCCAATTAATCCCACTCCACCACTCTTTCCCCAGAGCCCTGCAGATTTTTCCCCTTCAAGTATTTATCCAATTCCCTTTTGAAAGTTATTATCGAACCTGCTTCTACCACCACTCGGAGTCCCTCAGTGATTCGTGTCTGGATAGCATACAGTGGAAATGTAACTAGTGAACCAGCAAAAGTTAGCTGGTGAACCAGCAATAGTTAGCTAATGATGATGATTCACCAGCTTTAAGCGGTCAAAGACTCAGAGCATTAACTGGAAGAAGACAACTCACCCTTTCAGATCACAGCTCTGGTGGGCTGATCGCAAAGGCCATGCATAGATGCAACAATCCGTGTCAATTACTCCAGTGAAGGGAGCCGCCATCACTCGTTGGCAGGAATCTAAACAGAGATAAATCATCGACACAGCCAAGGACACGAGTGTTTCACAATCATTCAGAGCTGCTGCTCCCCACCAATCAAACTGAAGCAAGTCACAAAGTCCTGTAAAAATCTATCAGTGGGATTCCTGCAATGTTAAACAGCACAGATTTCCACCTGGTCACACGCCAATTCTTGAAACAAGCTGGCATTACGTTTGTTTAGGAAAATGTTTGAAGCAGAGGAAGATACAGGGCCTTGGGGAGAGAGTGGAGCAGTCCGATTAATCTTGTATTGCCCTATAAGAACATAAGAAATAGAAGTAGGAGTAGGCCATTCAGCGCTTCGAGCCTGCTCCGCCATTCAATAAGATCATGGCTGATCTTCTACCTCATCTCCACCTTCCTGCACTATCCCCATATCCCTTGAGTCCCTGAATATCCAAAAATCTATCGATCTCAGTCTTGAATATACTCAACGACTGAGCCTCCACAGCCCTCTGGGGTAGAGAATTCCAAAGATTCACCACCCTCTGAGTGAAGAAATTTCTCCTCATCTCAGTCCTAAATGGCCGACCCCTTATTCTGAGACTGTGACCCCAAGTTCTAAACTCCCCATCTACTCTGTCAAGCCCCTTAAGAATGTTATAAGTTTCAATGAGAGCACCTCATTCTTTTAAACTCTAGAGAATATAGGCCTAGTCTACTTAATCTCTCCTGATAGGACAATCCCCCCATCACAGGAATCAGTCTGGTGAACCTTCGTTGCACTCCCTCTAAGGCAAGTATATCCTTCCTTAGGTAAGGAGACCAAAACTGTGCACAGTACTCCAGGTGTGGTCTCACCAGGGCCCTGTATAATTGCAGTAAGACGTCTTTATTCTTGTACTCCAATCCTTTTCTAATAAAGGCCAACATACCATTTACTTTCCTAATTGCATGCTGTACCTGCATGTTAACTTTCAGTGATTCGTGTACAAGGACACCCAGGTCCCTCTGAACACCCAACATTTCCCAACCTCTCACCATTTAAAAACACATTCTGTTTTTCTATTTTTCCTACCAAAGTGGATAACTTCACATTTCTCCACATTATACTCCATCTACCATGTTCTTGCCCACTCACTTAACCTGTCTATATCCCCTTGAAGCCTCCTTGCATCCTCCTCACAGGTTACTTTCCCACCTAGCTTTGTATCGTCAGCAAACTTGGATACATTAAACTCGGTCCCCTCATCTAAATCATTAATGCAGATTGTAAATAGCTGAGGCCCAAGCACTGATCCTTGCGGTACCCCACTAGTTACTGCCTGCCAACCTGAAAAATGACCCATTTATTCCTACTCTCTTTTCTGTCCGTTAACCAATTCTCAATCCATGCTAATATATTACCCCCAGTCACATGAGGCCTAATTGTGTGTAATAACCTCTTGTTCCCCCTTACCTAGCCTGCTAGTTAAAACCTCAAAGAACTCTATTAGATTCGTTAAACACAATTTCCCTTTCATAAATCCGTGTTGACGCTGCCCAATCATATTATGATTTTCTAAGTGCCCTGATACCATGTCCCTTGGACTCGAGGAATCAAGTGATATGGGGATAGGGCAGGAAAGTGGAGTTGAGGTCGAAAATCAGCCATGATATTAAATGGCGGAGCAGGCTCGAGGGGCCATATGGCCTACTCCTGCTCATAATTCTTATGTTCTTGCTCTAATAATGGATTTTCCCTACTACTCATGTCAGGCTAACTTGTCTATAGTTCTTTGTTTTCTCTCTCCCTCCTTTCTTGAATAGCAGGGTTATGTTTGCTACCTGCTATCGGCTGGGACCGTTCTAGAATCTAGGAAATTCTGGAAGATCAAAACCAATGCATCCACTATCTCTGTAGCCACCTCTTTTAAAACCCCAGGCTGCAGACCATCAGGTCCAGGGGATTTGTCACCTTTTAGTCCCATTAATTTCTCCAGTACCATTTCTTTACTAATACTAATTACTTTAAGCTCTTCATGCTCACTAGATCCTTGCTTCCCCATTATTTCCGGAATGTTTTTTGTGTCTTCTTCTATGAAGACAGATACAAAGCATTTGTTCAATGTCTCTGCCATTTCCTTATTCTCCATTATAATTCCTCTTGTCTCTGCCTCTAGAGGACCCACGTTTACTTTCGCTAATCTCTTACTTTTTACATACCTATAGAAGCTATTACAATCTATTTTTATGCTTCTTGTTAGTTTACTCTCATATTCTATTTTCTCGCTATCAATTTCTTGGTCCTCCTTTGCTGAATTCTAAAATCCTCCCAATCCTCAGGCTTACTGCTCTTTTTGGCAACAATATAAGCCTCTTCCTTTCATATAATATTATCTTTAACTTCTCTTATTACCCACAGTTTGACCATTTTTCCTGTGGGGTTTTTATTCCTTAAAGGAATGTATATTCATTGCGAATTATGAATTATTTCTTTAAATGTTTGCCATTGCTTATCTAGCGTCAAATCTTAATCTAGTTTCCCAATCTACCTTAGCCAACTCACCTCTCAAACCTACGTAGTTTGCTTTGTTCAGATTTCGGACCCTAGTTTCGGACTTAACTAAATCACTCTGAAACTCAACGCAAAATTCTATCATATTATGATCACTGCTCCCCAGAGGCTCCTTTACTACAAGGTTATTAATTAACCCTGTCTCATTGCACAATAATAGATCTAAAATAGCCTGTTCCCTAGTTGGTTCCTCGACATACTGATCTAGAAAACAATCTTGAATGCATTCCATGAACTCGTCCTCTGCACTATTACTGCAAATTTGGTTTGCCCAGTCTACATGAAAATTAAAGTCTCCCATGATTATTGTATTACCCTTGTTAAATGCACCTCTAATTTCATGATTTATACTGTGCCCTACACTACAACTACTGTTAGAGGGCCTATAACCTGCTCCCACCAGTCTTTTATGCCCCTTGCTGTTTCTTAGCTCCACCCAAACTGATTCTACATCTTCATTTTCCAAGCTAAGATCCTTTCTCTCTACTGTCTTTATCCCATCCTTTATTACCAGGGCTACCCCTCCTCCTTTTCCATTTCACCTATCTCTTCTAAAAAGTCAAGTATCCTGGAATATTTAGTTCCCAACCTTTGTCACTCTGCAACCACATCTTCATAATGGCTATTAGATCAAACCCAGCTATTTCTATCAGTGCTATTAATTCATCTATTTTGTTGTGAATGCTTTGTGCAGATAAACTGCCTTCAGCGTTAACTTTTTTTCTATTCTTTCCTGATGTCACCTTAGTCACTGATGCCCTCTTACCGTTATTACTCTCTCTGTCCTTTCCTGACCAACTCTGCTTATCTTTACCCAAATCACTACTCTGCTCTACAGCCTTGACATTTCTCTTACTGCTTTTGAATTTACCCTTTCCTGAATCCTCCCACCCTCCTTCTGTGCAGTACAGTTCTCCCACAGCAACTGGGTAAACACTTTACTGTTACGGATGCCTCAGATATGTGTTGTTTTCCTCCTAACAAGATCAGGTTTGAATGTTGATCAAACCCGGCCAGTGACATCCAACAACCTCCTGGATTATTCCTGTACAAAGGACTTTGAAAGATTCTGCAGTCTAAATCTTGCCTGCAGAAGGCAGCTAATCTATTGTCGGCGTACAGGAAATCTCCACCACGCTGCCACACTCTTGCTGAAAGGAACTACCGACAGCAATTCTTTCTGCATTAGCACAAGGGTCTTCTCTACTGGGAATTGGTTTTAGGCCCATCCCAGCCCGAGTCTCCTCCCCGGTCTGTAAGGATG
This sequence comes from Squalus acanthias, assembly GCA_030390025.1. Lineage (NCBI taxonomy): Eukaryota > Metazoa > Chordata > Chondrichthyes > Squaliformes > Squalidae > Squalus > Squalus acanthias. Next base: position 123,494,934 of record CM059435.1, read on the forward strand.
CAGTATGTGTGGGTAGTGGGCGCTGTCCATGGGTAACGGGCGCTGTCCGTGGGTAGTGGGCGCTGGATTGCACATAATACTAGGCCCAAGCTAGCAGAGGTACCATGTTGAAGTCTGCTGTTTAATGAATAAACTCAGTGACTCTCTAAGTAGTATCTTTCTGCAGCAGAGAAGAGGCAGCTTTACTCTGCACCTGGGTGTGTTATAGCTCACCACTGAGGGTATGATCCTGGGCATGTGCACCCAAAACACTAAATTGTTCCCCTCACACCTCAATGAGCTGGAAATCTCTACACTCACAGGCAGCTAATGTCAGAATTTTCAGAGGCTCAACATCAGAGTTAACCCCCAGGCAAATGGTGCTCAAATCTAGCTTTACGATTCATGTCCCTGAACAGCTGCCAACAGGCATACGAGAATCACCCAGCTCCTGGGCTTTATAAACAGAGGCAAAGAGCACAAAAGCAAGGAAGTTATGATGAACCTTTATAAAACACTGGTTAGGCCCCAGTTGGAGTATTGTGTCCAATTCTGGGCACCACACTTTAGGAAGGATGTCAAGGCCTTGGAGAGGGTGCAGAGGAGATTTACTAGAATAGTACCAGGGATGAGGGACTTCAGTTATGTGGAGAGACTGGAGAAGCTGGGGTTGTTCTCCTTAAAGCCGAGAAGGTTAAGGGGAGATTCAATAGAGGTGCTCAAAATCATGAAGGGTTTTGATAGAGTAAATAAGGAGAAACTGTTTCCAGTGGCAGGAGGGTCGGTAACCAGAGGACACAGATTTAAGGTAATTGGTAAAAGAGCCAGAGGGGAGATGAGAATTTTTTTATTCAGTGAGTTGTTGTGATCTGGAATGCGCTGCCTGAAAGGGCGATGGAAGCAGATTCAATAGTAACTTTCAAAAGGGAATTGGATAAATACTTGAAAAGGAAACATTTGCAGGGCTCTGGGGAAAGGGCAGGAGAGTGGGAACTCCTTTCCCCCTCATAGGAATATACAATGGATGTCAAAATAGTGAAGAGATCAAGGGATTTCAGCAGTCAACAAGAATCACATCTTCAATCACTGCGCAGAACAGGGTCAAACTAGCAAAAGGAATGATATCAGAATGCTTCTCACACAAAGATGCACAGAATAGAATTCCGAACAGAATTATGGAGACTCAAATCCAGGAATCAATTAAGCAACAGCTGGATGCTGGGATGGAGCTGTGGGTGTGGTCTGTCTCAGGAGGGAAGGACCAAATGGCCTTCCTCATTAAGTATTTACTCAGTAATCTTGTGACTACCAGTTGAAAGAAGCAATTGAAATAAATAAGCAGCTGGAGTAGTTGCCTGGAGGACCAACTCCTAGGCTGTCTAGTCCAGCATGGTTTACATTTACCCCTCTCAGTGAAACAGAAAATGGCAAACTCCTGTTTAAAAAATCTTTATAACATACACAGTTTGAAAAATGTGGTATTAATTAACATATATACACACAAAGGCTGATGAGATGCTGGACTTCATTAAAAGCAGTTTGAGGTTAAAATGCAAGGAGATGTGACTGGAATTATAGAGCAGGCTGGTCAAAACTCATTCCGAAAAAAGGGTTGAACTCTGGCTGCGCACACCTGAGGAATGGTTTACTAGGCTGGGACAGAGCTCAGAGACCACTCACCAAGATGATACCTGGGATGAACGACCCACGTATGGGAAGAGACTGGATAAACTTAGGTTATAGTTCCTGGAGAGGAGCAGGTTAAGGGACGATCTGGTTAACTTCTGTTGAGCAGAGGTAGAAAAAAGAAAAAGACTTGCATTTCTATAGCACCTTTCACAACCTCAGGACGTCCCAAACCGCTTTGTACTTTTTGAAGAAGTGTTGTCACCGTTGTAATGTAGGAAACGTGGCAACCAATTTGTGCACAGCAAGATCCCACAAACAACAACGTGATATTGACCAAATAATCTGTTTTTGTGTTGTTGATTGAGGGATAAATATTGGCCAGGACACCGTGGATAACTCCCCTGCTCTTCTTCGAAATAGTGCCACGGGATCTTTTACGTACACCCAAGATGGCAGACGGGACTACTGTCTCATCTGTTTAACATCTCATCTGAAAGACGGCACCTCTGACAGTGCAGCACTCCCTCAGTACTGCACTGGAGTGTCAGCCTAGATTTTTGTGCTGAAGTCTCTGGAGCGGGACTTGAACCCACAACCTTCTGACTCAGAGGTGAGAGTGCGACCCACTGAGCACTCTTGCCATAAAGGCATATGGGGCAAAGGTAGGTATATGGAATTAGGTCACAGATCAGCCACGATCTCATTGAATGGCAGAACAGGCTCCAGGGGCTGAATGGCCTACCCCTGTTCCTATGGTTGAGGGTTTCAAAACAGTAAAGATTCAGAGTTGGCAGGGAATTATCCTTTCATATAAAGGGAGCTTTTCTGTTGGGACAGGCGCCACTTAAACTGGCCTGGGACCAGTTTCCTGGTGAGTTGAATAACTAGGACTGTAGAAAAGGGGAGGAGGGTTCAGGTGAGAGGAAATTTATAAATCTAAAAAGAAAAGTCAAGGCCAGAGAGCAGTGTAGCGATTTAGGTAAAGATAAGCAGAGTGTGACAGGAAGGGACAGAGACTTTAACTATAATAGTGCATCAGTGAACGAGGTCAAATCAGGGAAAAATGGTAAAAAGTTAAAATTAAAGGCGCTTTATCTAAATGCAAAAGCAGTTGTAACAGGATAGACAAATTAATGGCATAAATAAAGATAAATGGGTTTGATCTAATAGCCATTACAGAGACGTGGTTGCATGGTGACCAAGGTTGGGAACTAAATATTCCAGGGTACTTGACGTTTCGAAAAGACAGGCAAAATGGAAGAGGGGGGTAGCCCTGATAATAAAGGATGACATAAGGACAGTAGAGAGAAAGGATCAGCAAGTAGAATCAGTATGGGTGGAGATAAGAAATAACAAGGGGTAGAAAACACTGGTGGGAGTAATTTAGAGACCTCTAACAGTATCTACACTGTTGAAAAGAGTATTAATCAAGAAATAATAGGAGCTTGTAACAAAGGTAATGCAATAATTATGGGGAACTTTAATCTTCATATAGATTGGACAAATCAAATTGTCAAAAGTAGTTTGGAGGATGAGTTCATTGAATGCATTTGAGACAAGTTTGCTAGAACAATACGTCGTAGAACCAACCAGGGAACAGGTTCTTTTAGATCTTGTCTTGTGTAATGAGACAGGGTTAATTAGTAATCTCATAGTAAGGATCCTCTGGGGAAGTGTGATCATATGATAGAATTTCACATTGAGTTCGAGAGTGACATACTTAAGTCCAAAACTAGAGTCTTAAACTTAAATAAAGCCAATTACATAGGTATGAGAGGCAAGTTGGCTAAGGTAGATTGGGAAATTAGATTAAAAGGTATGACAGTAGATAAGCAATGGCGAACATTTAAAGAAATATTTCTAAATTCTCAACGAATATACATTCCATTGAGAAATAAAAACTCCACAGGAAAAGTGATGTATCCGAGGCTAACTAAAGAGGTTAAGGATAGTATTAGATTAAAAGAAGAGGCTTATAATGTTGCAAAGAATACTAGTAAGCCTGAAGATTGGGAGAATTTTGGAAATCAGCAAAGGATAACCAAAAAATTGATAAGGAGGGAGAAAATAGAATGAGAGTAAACTAGCAAGAAATGTAAAAACAGATTGTAAGAGCTTCTACATGTATGTAAAAAGAGAGTAGCAAAAGTAAATGTTGGTCCCTTAGAGGATGAGACAGGCGAATTTATAATGGGGAATAAGGAAATGGCAGGGACTTTAAACAAATATTTTGTATCTGTCTTCACAGTAGAAGACACAAAAAACATACGAGAAATAGTGGGGAACCAGGGTCTAATGAGAGTGAGGAACTTAAAGTAATTAATATTAGTAAAGAAAAAGTACTTGAGAAATTAATGGGACTAAAAGCTGACAAATCTCCTGGACCTGATGGCCTATATCCTAGGGTTCTAAGAGAGGTGGCTGCAGAGATAGTAGATGCATTGGTTCTGATCTTCCAAAATTCCCTAGATTCTGGAATGGTCTCAGTGAATTGGAAGGTATCAAATGTAACTCCGCTATTCAAGAAAGGAGGGAGAGAGAAAACAAGGAACTACAGGCCAGACATCAGTCGTCAGGAAAATGCTGGAATCCATTATTAAGGAAGTGTTAACAGGGCACTTAGGAAAATCATAATATGATTAGGAAGAGTCAACATGGTTTTATGAAAGGGAAATCGTGCTCGACCAATCTATTTAAGTTTTTTGAGGATGTAACTAGCAGGGTAGATAAACGGGAACCAGTGGATGTAGTATATTTTTATTTTCGAAAGGCATTCAATAAGGTGCCACATAAAAGGTTGTTCCACAAGATAAGGGCTCTTGGGGTTGGGGGTAATATATTAGCATGGATAGAGGGTTGGTTAACAGACTGAATACAGAGAGTAGGGATAAATGGGTCATTTTCCATTTGGCAGGCTGTAACTAGTGGGTTGCTGCAAGGATCAGTGTTGGGGCCTCAGCTATTTACAATCTATATTAATGACCTAGATGAAGGGAATGAATGCAATGTATCCAAGTTTGCTGATGATACAAAGCTAGGTGGGACAGTAAGCTGTGAGGAGGACACAAAGAGCCTGCAAAGGGATATAGACAGGTTAAGTGAGTGGGCAACAACATGGCAGATGGAATATAATGTGGGGAAATGTGAGGTTATTCACTTTGGTAAGAAGAATAGAAATACAGAATATTTTTTAAATGGTGAGAAACTATTAAATGTTGGTATTCAGAGGGATTTAGGTGTCCTTGTACATGAAACACAGAAAGTTAACAGGCAGGTACAGCAAGCAATTAGGAAGGCAAATGGTATGTTGGCCTTTATTGCAAGGGGGTTGGAGTACAATAGTAAGGAAGTCTTACTAAAATTTATATAGGGATTTGGCCACACCTGGAGTACTGTGCACAGTTTTGGTCTCCAAACCTGAGGAATGATATACTTGCCTTAGAGGCAGTGCAACGAAGGTTCACTAGATTGATTCCTGGGATGAGAGGACTGTCCTATGAGGAGAGATTGAGCCTATACTCTCTGGAGTTTAGAAGAATGAGGGATGATCTCATTGAAACATACAAGATTCTGAAGGGGATTGACAGGGTAGATGCTGAGAGATTGTTTCCCCTGGCTGGAGTGTCTAGAACTAGGGAGCATAGACTCAGGGTCGGCCATTTAAGACTGAGATGAGGAGGAATTTTATCACTCAGAGGGTTGTGAATCTTTGGAATTCTCTGCCCCAGAGGGCTGTGAATGCTGAGTCTTTGAGTATATTCAAGGCTGAAATCCAAAGATTTTTGGACTCTAGGGGAATCAAGAGATATGGAGATCGGGCAGGAAAGTGGAATTCAGGTTGAAGATCAGCCATGATCTTATTGAATGGCGGAGCAGGCTCGAGGGCCACATGGCCAACTCCTGCTCCTATTTCTCATGTTTCTTATAGTAGGGAAATAAGAGGATTCACAGAATAGGTGGAGAATTACCCTTTCCAATAGCAGGGAGATTCAGAACAAAGGGACACAATCCTAGAAATTGAGGTAAGGTGGTTAGAATCAAATCTGGGAAAACTGTTGGGGAAACTTTTAGAGACAATAATCAGAGACAAAATTAAGAGCCACTTGGAAAAATATGGGTTAATAATGGACAGCAAGCACAGATTTGATATGGCAAATAGTGTTTGACTAACTTGATTATGTTCTTTAAAGAAGTAACGGAGAGGGTGGATGAGGGTAGTGTGGTTGATGTTGTGTACATGGACTTTCAAAAGGCGTTTGATAAAGTACCACATAGTAAGACTTGTTAGCAAAATTGAAGCCCATGGGATTAAAGGGACAGTGGTAGCATGGATACAAAATTGGCTAAGGGACAGAAAGCAGAGAGTAGTGGTGAACAGTTGTTTTTCAGACTGGAGGGAAATGTACAGTGGAGTTCCCCTGGGGTCGGTATTAGGACCACTGCACTTTGATATATGTTAATTAACTGGACTTGGGTATACAGGGCATAATTTCAAAGTTTGCAGATGAAACGAAACTCGGAAATATAGTAAACAGTGAGGAGGATAGTAACAGACTTCAGGAGGACATAGACAGACTGGTGAAATGGGCAGACACATGGCAGATGAAATTTAACACAGAGAAGTGTGATGTGATACATTTTGGTAGGCAGAATGAGGAGATGCAATATAAACTAAATGGTGCAATTTTAAAGGGGGTGCAGGAACAGAGAGACCTGGGGGTGTATGTACACAAATCTTTGAAGGCTGTTAAAAAAGCTTACGGAATCCTTGGCTTTATAAACAGAGGCATAGAGTACAAAAGCAAGAAAGTTATGCTGAACCTTTATAAAACTGATTAGACCTCAGCTGGAGTTTTGTGTCCAATTCTGGGCACCACACTTTCCTCGACCTCATCTCAGCCTTGCAGCGTATCTTTCTATTCCCTTTTCTCTCATGTACTCATCTAGTTTTCTTTTGAAAGCATCTTTGCTATTCGCCTCAACCACTCCCTGTGGTAGCGAGTTCCACATTCTCACCACTCTCTGGGTAAAGAAATTTCTCCTCATTTCCCTTTTGGATTTATTAGTAACTATCTTGTGTTTATGGCCCCTAGTTTTAGATTCTCCCACAAGTGGAAACATTCTCTCCACATCTACCCGGTCCAACCCATTCATAACTTTAAAGACCTCGATCAGGTCACCCCTCAGTCTTCTGTTTTCTAATGAAAAAAGACGCAACCGGTTCAATCTTTCCCAAACGCTGTAATCAGTGCTGGAAGCAAAATCCAGAATAGCTTATAAAGGGGAAGTTGAGAAATTTAAAAGGGTTTGGGGAACAGGACTAACTCTTTCAGAGAGATGGCACAGGCACGATGAGCCGAATGGCCTCCTGCGCTATAAAACCTGCCGATTGTATCTTGGCAGCGGGGTGTGCCCAGTTTTGATGCGCTGTCGCGAATGTTAACTATTGATGGATTCACTGTGGGCAGTCTGGCGGCAGCACACAGGCAAAATATTTTAAAAACTGATCCCTACATGAGTCACACAAACCAAACGGTATAAAAGGAGATTCAGGATTTACTACAGACACAATGCAAGGTAACAAAATCTTCAGAGCGCCGAAATCTCACCACTATCTTAAATATATTCATATAAAAAGAATTCTGACCTTGAGAGTGTTGAGACTTGTACGATTCTGGAAGGATTGGAGAAATACGACAGGCCTGAGTTAGTGGAAAAGGACCTTTTAAGGCTCGGTGAAATTTCTGTCATAAAACCCATGATCTGAGTGAAGGTTCCTGGACAATGCCTGCCATCTAGTGGCTACTGGCTGAAACCTCAGAGAAACGATTGAGCAGGACTTGGTAATCCCAGGAATGACATCACTTCTCCCACAAGGACTCGATCACTCATGCCCTGTACACCACCAGAACAGGACCTGAACAGCACTGCACTGACAAGCAAGATATCTGCAAATTAAAGCTTTCAAAGTCCACACAGTGTATAATGAAGATCTTGTTTAGAAGCAATGATCTGCTTCCTAGCGAACATTTCAACATTAACAGGAGCATCAACAAGAATTGAGATCCAAAAACCAAACACGAAACAAGACCTTCTCGGGGGGTGAGCATCACTGGCAAGGCCAGCATTTATTGCCCATCACTAGTTGTCCTGAGAAGGTGATGGTGGGCCACCTTCTTGAACCGCTGCAGTCCGTGTGGTGAACATAAGAATTAGGGGCAGGAGTTGGCCATTCGGCCCCTCGAGCCTGCTCCGCCATTTAACAAGATCATGGTTGATCTTCTACCTCAACTCCACCTTCCCACACTATCCCCATATCCCTTAATTCCCAAAAATTTATCGACCTCTATCTTAAATATACTCAACGACTGAGCATCCACAGCCCTCTGGGGTAGAGAATTCCGAAGAATCACCACCTTCCGAGGGAAGAAATTCTCCTCATCTCAGTCCTAAATGGCCGACCCCTTATTCTGAGACTATGACCCCTGGTTCTAGACTCCCCAGCCAGGGGAAACATCCTCCCTGCATCTACCATGTCAAGCCCCTTAAGAATTTAATATGTTTCAATGGGATCACCTCTCATTCTTCTAAACTCTAAGGAATATAGGCCTAGTCTACTCAATCTCTCCTCATGGGACAATCCCTCCATCCCAGGAAACAGTCCAGTGAACCTTCGTTGCACTCCCTCTATGGCAAGTATGTCTTTCCTTAGGTAAGGAGACCAGAACTGTACACAGTATTCCAGGTGTGGCCTCACCAATGCCCTGTATAATTGTAGTAAGACGTCTTTACTCTTATACTCTAATCCCTTTGTAACAAAAGCCAACATACCATTTGCTTTCCTAATGGCTTGCTGTACCTGCATGTTAACTTTCAGTGATTCATGTACAAGGACACCCAGGTGTTCTTTGTAGCAGTTCAGATACAACTGAGTGACTCGCTGGGCCATGTCAGAGGGCAGTTAAGAGTCAGCCACATTGGCGCAGGACTGGAGTCATATATAGGCCCAGACCGGGTAAGGACGGCAGGTTTCCTTCCCTAAAGGACATTCGTGAACAAGTTGGGTTTTTATGACAATCTGACAGCTTCATGGTCACTGTTACTGATGCCAGCTTTTTTTTTTCGGGTATAAAAAAAAATTGAACAGGACTTGAATTCTCCCGCTTTAGCCACGGTGCAGGAACTGCTTAGAAGAATCACAAAGTAACAAAATGCGTGAAGAGATGCTGCTGACACTCGCTCCGTTACAACCTAAACCTGCTCAGCCCATCCTCCCCAGCCCCCACCTTCTTAGGGCCACCAGGGATGGGTAATAAATGAATAAAATGCTGGTCTCACCAGCGACACCCACACCCCCAGAATGAAGAAGAATCGGAGAGAACCTTCCCGTGAATGAGGCCCGTGTCCCACTCAACCCTGGGCCCAGAATAGAAAGCGTTTGTCTCGAGTTCAGATCCCTCAGCACGATCTTGAAAAATAAACTCTAACATTCAAAACCTGAAGGAGCGATACAGAGGAAGGCAGCAATGTTGATTTTTAATAAAATATGTACCTGATCCAAACATTTTAATAAACAAAGTCCCGGCCAATTTAGTCGCACTGTACACAATTTTCTATCCAAACAACACGGGGATATAAAATCCTGATTCTAAGACTCAGTTATTTATTGAACCATAAAAGCCAAACAGGACCCAGAAATAGCACGTCGGAAACCCAATCAAATCAGGTAAATTTATTTGAACTGTTTTTGTTTAGAATTATTTGCAGCATGAATGAGACTGTAACAGATTTGCTATTTGATGATTTTTTGACTGAGTTCTGCCAATAATCCCTGATCCAAACACAACATTCTCGGTCTATATGGGAGGGGTTCCAAGCAACATTCTCTGACCATGGCTGTGATCTTTCAACGGGTTCGCGTGTGCGGCTGTGGAACCGATCAGTTCAGCTCATTCTCGATTAAAGGGGCTTTTACACAGACCGGGTTGGGGGAGTTTGATTTACCGGCACTGTTCTACCCCGGGCACCATCTATAGGGGAGCGGCTTGCCATCTACGGGGGCTAGCCCAACCCCTCAATACTCAAAACATATTCCTTCAATCATCACTGCAAAAGCCTTAAATCTGGTGATAAAACTATTCGCTCTAGGAATACTTGGCATAGTGAGTTGGAATATTTACTTCCCCTCAAGCCTAGGTTTGGATCCAGACAGGAGAGGAAATAGAAGATGTTCCTCTATGTCAGCTGGCCCGGATCAGAAGTGATTTTTAGTCCAGTTTGCCATGCCCAATCTGTCCAAAACATGACGATGACGTGGGACTGCCTAGCAGAATGCCAATGCTCTCTTCCAATCCTGTGCAGTCCTGCCTTCAGGAGGGTTTTGGGACAGACTAGGGAGGAACAGGAGGTAGTTAAGCACATCTACTAGTGAGACACTGGTAACCACTGATTCCGGAACCTTCCTCAATCGCCTTAGGGAGGAATGAGACAGAGTTTTTCCGAAAATGAACTCTGGTTTTTCTCTGATTTTTTCCCTCTCCCGGGGCACTGCTGGCAGTTGGGGCGAGTGTCGTGACGTCTCCCCCTCCAGTGGGTGCGTTCACTGGTCCCTCACAATCACACTAAAAAGAGGCCAGATGGCTAGATAGAATGATAAAGCAAATGGTTGTACACTGTTGCAGAGTGGAAGGGCTGTTCGGGGGTTCGATGAAGTAGATGTGAATTCAGATGCTGCAATACCATGCCTTATCCAGGAAATAGATACAGAGATTGCGTATCGAGCCGATCAGGGTGTGGGTCTTGGGCAACAGGGGAGCCAATGCTCATAGACTGTCGCTGCAGGGGATAGGATGTGGACTGCTTCGATTCCCAGTCACCCTCACAGGCCCACAAGGCTACAGACACTGCACACGTACAGGGTTCAGTGATCATGACAATATCCAAAGAGTTTGTATTCTGTTCAGAAACTTCCGAACCCCGTTCTTGTAACAATACACAACAAGGCAACTGGAGCATCTTCCTCACATCCCATCATTTCTCAAATGCCCACTGGCTCTTGTCTCATTTTGCACTCTGTCCCTGATCAGCACTTTCTCCTCATTCAGCAATGCCGTTAACCTGCAGATCTGGACCAGTCTCAGCCTGCACAGTGCGAGCTGTAGCTCACTGGCACGGATGTAAATTAAGGGCACGATTTAGTGTTTTTCTAATCTGAAGATTGTGTCGAGACAGAGTCCTGCTGCACTGCAATAGGCCGGGGCATCCGATGGATCGCAGTAGAATGGATATAGATTTCTCGTACACCGCAGACAAGGAACAACAGATTATGATTCCAGAGAGGCAAGAGGGGATCGTGGGAATATCGAACCAGTACAAACAAACTGGTTCAATTTAAATCAGTCCTCAACTTAATTTTTGATTCACGGTTCAGTCATCTCCAGGGAAACTCATTAATCTCAATAATCTATGCACAAGAAATTGAAATAGAAAATATACTGAAGCTACAACATCATGGGCGATTGGAGGTTTACAGAGTTGAGAATTTGTTCCTGTAGCATCCCAGGATTTTTTTATTTTTTTATTCGTTCATGGGATGTGGGCGTCGCTGGCAAGGCCAGCATTTATTGCCCATCCCTAATTGCCCTTGAGAAGGTGGTGGTGAGCCGCCTTCTAGAACCACTGCAGTCCGTGTGATGAAGGTAGTCCCACAGTGCCGTTAGGGAGGGAGTTCCAGGATTTTGACCCAGCGACGATGAAGGATCGGCGATATACTTCCAAGTCAGGATGGTGTGTGACTTGGAGGGGAACTTGGAGGTGGTGGTGTTCCCATGCGCTTGCTGCCCTTGTCCTTCTAGGTGGTAGAGGTCGTGGGCTTGGGAGGTGCTGTCGAAGAAGCCTTGGTGAGTTGCTGCAGTGCATCTTGTAGATGGTACACACTGCAGCCACGGTACGCCGGTGGTGGAGGGAGTAAATGTTTAAGGTGGTGGATGGAGTACCAATCAAGCGGGCTGCTTTGTCCTGGATGGTGTCGAGCTTCTTGAGTGTTGTTCGAGTTGCACTCATCCAGGCAAATGGAGAGTATTCCATCACACTCCTTACTTGTGCCTTGTAGATGGTAGAAAGGCTTTGGGGAGTCAGGAGGTGAGACATTCACCACAGAATACCTAGCCTCTGACCTGCTCTTATTGCCACAGTATTTATGTGGCTGGTCCAGTTAAGTTTCTGGTCAATGGTGACCCCCAGGATGTTGATGGTGGGGGATTCAGCGATGGTAATGCCGTTGAATGTCAAGGGGCGGTGGTTAGACTCTCGCTTGTTGGAGATAGTCATTGCCTGGCACTTGTATGGCGTGAATGTTACCTGCCACTTATCAGCCCAAGCCTGAACATCATCCAGGTCTTGTTGCATGCGGGCATGGACTGCTTCATTATCTGAGGAGTTGTGAATGGCGCTGAACACTGTGCAGTCATCGGCGAACATCCCCACTTCTGACCTTATGTTGGAGGGACGGTCATTGATGAAGCAGCTGGAGATGGTTGGGCCTAGGACACTGCCCTGAGGAACGCCTGCAGTGATGTTCTGGGGCTGTGATGATTGACCTCCAACCACCACAACCATCTTCCTTTGTGCTAGGTATGACTCCAGCCAGTGGAGAGTTTTCCCCCCCGATTCCCATTGACTTCAGTTTTACTAGGGCTCCTTGATGCCACACTCGGTCAAATGCTGCCTTGATGTCAAGGGCAGTCACTCTCCCCTCACCTCTGGAATTCAGCTCCTTTGTCCATGTTTAGACCAAGGCTGTAATGAGGTCTGGAGCTGAGTGGTCTTGGCGGAACCCAAACTGGCCATCAGTGAACAGGTTATTGGTGAGTAAGTGCCGCTTGATAGCACTGTCGATGACACCTTGCATCACTTTGCTGATGATTGAGAGTTGACTGATGGGGCGGTAATCGGCCGGATTGGATTTGTCCTGCTTTTTGTGGACAGGACATACCTGGGCAGTTTTCCACATTGTCGGATAGATGCCAATGTTGTAGCTGTACTGGAACAGCTTGGCTAGAGGCGCGGCTAGTTCTGGAGCACAAGTCTTCAGCACGACGGCCGGGATGTTGTCGGGGGCCATAGCCTTTGCTGTATCCAATGCCCTCAAGTTCTAGACTCCCCAGCCAGGGGAAATATCCTCCCTGCATCTACCCTGTCAAGCCCCTTAAGAATTTTTGGGGGAGAAATTCGGTATCGCCCCGTTTGGGGCGCAATTATCGGCCGGGAGCAAAGATTAGCGCCTGGCGCTAATTATCGCCTCCGACTGCGAACTTGGCTTCTATCGCCCCTGAAGGTGATTGGAGCACTAAATCAGGCGCTATACACCTCTCTTAAGGCGCTAACGCCGAGGAGCGAGGCGCTACCTCAGAGCGCTGGCGAAGCTCATGTGATGTCAGTCAGCAATGGAACACAGACACACTGGCGCCGGCCAGTTCTTAAAGGGTAGGGTCGATCTTGCTCTCCATCCACACCCTGCACATTGCAGCCTTGAATCTTGGCCTGGAGAGACTTGTACATCAGATCTGCTGGAAAGAACAATCGAGAGATCCAGGGAAAGAGCTCAAAGTGCAGCCCCCACAGTCTCTTCTAAGTCGATGCAAGGTCAAATCAAAATTAACCTGCAAAGTGCTGCTCAGTACTCAAAACTCTTTCTTCACATCGATGAATCTCTCCAGAAGTCTCTCTCTCTCTCTCTCACACACAGAATGCGTGGTGCAAAAATGTCGCAGACAAAAAAAGGCAGGAAGCGGTCGCCTTTAAATAGCGCTCACCCAGTCCCTTCCCGACTGTAAAACGTTCCCCTCAACCTGTCGTTGCTAGCGGCAGGCGGTAAGGCAGGGGGCGCCATTCAATATCCGGTCCAGGGCGCTCGATTGACTTCATGATCTGCGGGCGCAGGAGATCATGGTGGTAGTGTTTAGCGTCACCGCAAACTGTCTGGTCAATTCCGCGAGCGGCGCAAACATCGCCGCGCCCGGGCGCTAGTTGCTTTGCACCTCATTAACACCCTCATAGGGCCCTAACAGAAGGCGCAAAGCAACTGAATTTTTCCCCCTATATGTTTAAGAAAGAATACAAGAAATAGGAGCAGGCGTAGGCCATTTGGCCCTTCAAGCCTGCTCGCCATTCAATAAGATCATGGCTGATCTTCTAGCTGAGGTGAGAGTGACTGCCCTTGACATCAAGGCAGCATTTGACCGAGTCTGGCATCAAGGCGCCCTAGTAAAACTGAAGTCAATGGGAATCAGGGGGAAAACGCTCCACTGGCTGGAGTCATACCTAGCACAAAGGAAGATGGTTGCGATTGAAGGTCAATCATCACAGCCCCAGGACATTGCTGCAGGAGTTCCTCAGGGCAGTGTCCTAGGCCCAACCATCTTCAGCTGCTTCATCAATGACCTTCCCTCCAACATAAGGTCAGAAATGGGGATGTTCGCTGATGACTGCACAGTGTTCAGTGCCATTCACAACTCCTCAGATAATGAAGCAGTCCATGCCCGTATGCAACAAGACCTGGACGACGTTCAGGCTTGGGCTGATAAGTGGCAGGTAACATTCGCGCCACAGAAGTGCCAGGCAATGACTATCTCCAACAAGCGAGAGTTAACCACCGCCCCTTGACATTCAACGGTATTACCATCGCCGAATCCCCCACCATCAACGTCCTGGGGGTCACCATTGACCAGAAACTTAACTGGACCAGCCACATAAATACTGTGGCAACAAGAGCAGGTCAGAGGCTAGGTATTCTGCAGCGAGTGTCTCACCTCCTGATTCCCCAAAGCCTTTCTACCATCTACAAGGCACAAGTAAGGAGTGTGATGGAATACTCTCCACTTGCCTGGATGAGTGCAGCTCCAGCAACACTCAAGAAGCTCGACACCATACAGGACAAAGCACACCACTTGATTGGCACCCCATCCACCACCGGTGTACCGTGGCTGCAGTGTGTACCTTCTACAAGATGCACTGCAGCAACTCGCCAAGGCTTCTTCAGCAGCACCTCTCAAACCCGCGACCTCTACCACCGAGAAGGACAAGGGCAGCAGGCGCATGGGAACACCACCACCTCCAAGTTCCCCTCCAAGTCACACAACATCCTGACTTAGAAGTATATCGCCGATCCTTCATCGTCGCTGGGTCAAAATCCTGGAACTCCCTCCCTAATCTGTATGGGTAGAACTGAGAAATAACAAGGGGCAGAAAACGTTAGTGGGAGTGGTATATAGACCTCCAAACAGTAATATGGAGGTTGGGGACGGCATTAAAAGGGAAATTAGAGAAGCATGCAGTAAGGGCACAGCAGTCATCATGGGTGACTTTAATTTACATATAGATTGGGCTAACCAAATTAGTAAAAATACTGTGGAGGAGGAATTCCTAGAATGTTTGCGGGATGGTTTTCTGGAACAATATGTCGAGGAACCAACCAGAGATCAGGCCATCTTAGACTGGGTATTATGTAACGAGAAAGGATTAATTAGCAATCTTGTTGTACGAGACCCCTTGGGTCAGAGTGATCATAATATGATAGAATTCTTCATTAGGATGGAGAGTGAAGTAGTTGAATCAGAGACTAGGGTCCTGAATTTAAATAAAGGAAACTACGATGGTATGAGGCGCGAATTGGGTAGGATTGATTGGGGAATGTCACACAAAGGGTTGACGGTGGATAGGCAATGGCAAACATTCAAAGACTGCATGGATGAACTACAGAATTTGTTCATCCCAGTGTGGCATAAGAATAAAACAAAAAGGTTGACTCAACCGTGGCTAACAAGGGAAATTAGGGATAGCATAAGATTCAAGGAGAGGGCATATAAATTGGCCAGAAAAAGCGGTAACCCTGAGGATTGGGAGCAGTTTAGGAACAACAAAGGAGGACAAAGGGATTAATTAAGAAGGGGAAAATAGAATATGAAAGTAAGCTTGCTGGAAACATAAAAACTGACTGCAAGAGCTTTTATAGATATGTGAAGAGAAAAAGATTAGTGAAATCAAGTGTAGGTCCCTTGCAGTCAGAAGCGGGGAAGTTATAATGGGGAACAAAGAAATGGCAGACCAATTAAATGCATATTTTGGTTCTGTCTTCACAAAGGAGGACACAAATAACCTGCCAGAGATGTTGGAGAACATAGGGTCTGATGAAAGGGAGGAACTGAAAGAAATCAGTATTTGCAGGGAAATGGTGTTAGGGAAATTGACGGGATTGAAGGCCAATAAATCCTCAGGGCCTGATAATCTACATCCTAGGGTACTTAAGGAAGTGGCCCTAGAAATAGTAGATGCATTGCTGATCATCTTCCAACATTCGATGGAATCTGGAACTGTACCCATGGATTGGAGGGTAGCTAATGTTACCCCACTATTCAAAAAGGGTGGTAGAGAGAAAGCGGGGAATTACAGACCGGTAAGCCTGTAATCGGTAGTGGGGAAAATGCTAGAGTCCATTATAAAGGATGTAATAGCTGAGCACTTGAAAAACAGTGACAGGATCGGACAAAGTCAACATGGATTTACAAAAGGTAAATCGTGCTTGACTAATCTACTGGAATTTTTTGAGGATGTAACTGGGAAAATAGATAAGGGAGAACCAGTAGATGTGGTGTACTTGGACTTTCAAAAGGCTTTCGATAAGGTCCCGCATAAGAGATTAGCGTGTAAAGTTAAGGCACATGGGATTGGGGGCAAGGTATTGACTTGGATAGAGAACTGGTTGGCGGACACAAAGCAGAGAGTAGGAATTAATGGGTCTTTTTTCCGAGTGGCAAGCAGTGACTAGTGGGGTACCGCAGGGATCGGTCCTTGGACCCCAGCTATTCACAATATACATTAATGATCTAGATAAGGGAACTAAATGTAATATCTCCAAGTTTGCAGGTGACACAAAGCTGGGTGGGAGTGTGTGCTGCGAGGAGGATACCGAGAAACTCCAGGATGATTTGGACAGGTTGGGTGAGTGGGCAGAAGCGTGGCAGATGCAATATAACGTGGATAAATGCGAGGTTATCCACTTTGGTGTCAAAAACAGAAAAGCAGATTATCTGAATGGCAATAGATTGGGAGAAGGGGAAGTGCAACGAGACCTGGGTGTCCTTGTGCACCAGTCGCTGAAAGTAAGCATGCAGGTGCAGCAGGCGGTGAAGAAGGCAAATGGTATGTTGGCCTTCATAGCGAAAGGGTTTGAGTATAGGAACAGGGATGTCCTGCTGCAGTTGTACAGGGCCTTGGTGAGACCACACCTTGAGTACTGTGTGCAGTTTTGGTCGCCTTATCTGAGGAAGGATGTTCTTGCCATGGAAGGAGTTCAGCGAAGATTCACAAGGCTGATACCTGGGATGGCAGGAATGACATATGAGGAGAGATTGGGTCGATTGGGCTTATACTCGCTGGAGTATAGAAGAATGAGAGGGGATCTCATCGAAACATATAAAATTCTGACAGGTCTGGACAAACTAGATGCAGGAAGAATGTTCCCGATGGTCGGAGAGTCCAGACCAGGGGTCATAATCTAAGGATAAGGGGTAAGCCATTTAGGACAGAAATGAGGAAGAATTTCTTCACCCAGAGAGTGGTGAACCTGTGGAATTCTCTACCACAGAAGGTAGTTGAGGCCAAGTCATTAAATATATTGAAGAATGAGTTAGATATATTTCTTAAAGCTAAAGGTATCAAGGGATATGGGGAGAAGGCAGGTACAGGGTACTGAGTTTGGATGATCAGCCATGATCTCATCGAATGGCAGAGCAGGCTCGAGGGGCCGAATGGTCTACTCCTGGCTCCTATCTTCTATGTTTCTATGTAGCACTGTGGGAGTACCTTCACCACATGGACTGCAGCGGTTCTAGAAGGTGGCTCACCACCACCTTCTCGAGGGCAATTAGGGATGGGCAATAAATGCTGGCCTTGCCAGCGACGCCCCCATCCCACAAACAAATTAAAAAAAGAGCAAGGGAGTTATCCCTGTGTCCTGGCCAATAATTATCCATCACTCAACATCACAAAAAAACAGATTATCTGCTCATTAACCAATTGAAACATACAAAATTGCAGTTTGTGGGATCTTGTGATGTGCGAATTGACTGCCATGTATCCCTACATGACAACAGTGACTACACTTCAAAAAGTACTTCATTGGCTGTGAAGCACTTTGGATCATCCTGAGCCCATGAAAGGCGTGATATAAATGCAAGTCTTTCTTTTTTCTTTTTTGAATATACTCAACGAATCAGCATCCACAGCCCTCTGGGGTAGAGAATTCCAAAGATTCACAACCCTTTGAGTGGAGAAATTTCTCCTCATCTCAGTCCTAAATGGCCGACCCCTTATTCTGAGACTGTGCCTCCAAGTTCTAGACTCCCCAGCCAGGGGAAACATCCTCCCTGCATCTACCCTGTCAAGCCCCTTAAGAATTTTATATGTTTAAGAACACAAGAAATAGGAGCAGGTGTTAGCCATTTGGCCCTTCGAGCCTGCTCCGCCATTCAATAAGATCATGGCTGATCTTCTCCCTCATCTCCACTTTCCTGCACGATCGCCATATCCCTTGATTCCCTTAATATTCAAAAATCCATCGATCTCTATCTTGAATATACTCCATGACTGAGCCTCCACAGCCCTCTGGGGTAGAGAATTCCGAAGATTCACCACCCTCTGAGTGAAGAAATTTCTCCTCATCTCAGTCCTAAATGGCCGACCCCTTATTCTGAGACTGTGACCCCTGGTTCTAGGCTCCCCAGCCAGGGGAAACATCCTCCCTGCATCTACCCTGTCAAGCCCTGTAAGAATTTTGTATGTTTCAATGGGATCACCTCTCATTCTTCTGAACTCTAGAGAATATAGGCCTAGTCTACTCAATCTCTCCTCATAGGACAATCCCCCCATCCCAAGAACTGGTCTGCTGAACCCTTCCTTAGGTAAGGAGACTAAAACTGTACACAATACTCCAGGTGTGGTTTCACCAGGGCCCTATATAATTGCAGTAAGACATCTTTACTCTTATACTCAAATCCTCTTGTAATAAAGGCCAACATACCATTTGCTTTCCTAATTGCTTGCTGTACCTGATTGTTAACTTTCAGTGATTAGTGTACAAGGACACCCAGGTCCCTCTGAACACCAACATTTCCCAATCTCCCACCATTTAAAAAATACTCTGCTTTTCTATTTTCCCAACCAAAGTGGATAACTTCACATTTCTCCACATTATATTCCATTTGCCATGTTCTTGTCCACTCACTTAGCCTATATCCCCTTGAAGCCTCTTTGCATCCTCCTCACAACTTACATTCCCACCCAGCTTTGTATCAGCAGCAAACTTGGATATATTACATTTGGTCCCCTCATCCAAATCATTGATGTAGATTGTGAATAGCTGAGGCCCAAGCACTAATCCTTGCGGTACCCCACTAGTTACAGCCTGCCAACCCGAAAATGACCCGTTTATTGCTACTCTTTGTTTTCTGTCCGTTAACCAATCCTCAATCCTTGCTAGTATATTACCCCCAATCCCATGAGCCCTAATTTTGTTTAATAACCTCTTGTGTGGCACCTTATCGAATGCCTTCTGAAAATCCAAATACACCACATCCACTGGTTCCCCCTTATTTATTCTGCTAGTTACAACCGCAAAAAATTGTAACTGATTTGTCAAACACGATTTCCCTTTCATAAATCCGTGTTGAATCTGCCCAATCCTATTATTATTTTCTAAGTGCCCTGTTACCACGTCCTTAATAATAGATTCTAGCATTTTCCCTACTACTGATGTCAGGCTAACTGCTCTGTAGTTCCCTGTTTTCTCTCTCCCTCCTTTCTTAAATAGTGGGGTTACATTTGCAATGAGGTCACCTCTCATTCTTCTAACGCTAGGGAATATAGGCCTAGTCTACTCAATCGCTCCTCATAGGGCAATCCCCCATTCCAGGAATTAAAGGCAGCATTTTCCCCATTTCCTGCCACATCAAAAATGAGAAACAGACGGGAGGGAAGTGGTCGCAGAAGGTAGTGATTAACCCTCCTATTCTGCAAACATAAATGATCAGAATCACTTTGGGAAGTGGAAAATCAGAGTCAGAAATGAACAAACTGGATGTGTATTTTTTGGTACCATTTTCTATACTGATCCTGTGAAAGAGTATTCAGAACAAGAATCCCACAGATCGGGAGCTGGCTTCTATACTGTCTCCCAGCTCTTGGATTGGAAATCACACGGTGCGATACAAGGTACAAACACAATATCATACGGTCAGGTACAAACACTTAAGATCACACTCGGAGATATACGGTACCAATCATATGATGAGATATGAGGTACAAACACTTACAATCTCACAGTGCGATACAAGCATGAAAGTCTTAATGAGTTCATCTGAAATTTCTCTTTACAGAAACATCAGGTGGCTTAAAATAAGTGTGTAAACACTGGACGAAACATGTGGAGAGAGTACAGTCAAACGTGCTGAATGTTTGCACGCTTGTATCCTATGTTGTCGTCTCAGGCCCCATCTTTCAGACAGCTACTGCCAACGTTAAGTTACCCTCGTGTAACGCTGGGTGTGCTGGTCAGGGGGTGTTTTCGCACAAAGACAGGTATTAACACGATAGCCAGAAAAATAAGTGAGATACTCGCTTGATTGAAAATGAACCTCACTTTTCATGGAATTTGGCTTTCGGGTGAAAGTATCCCCTGCCCCAATCCAAAACACTCATGTGAAGAACAGAATCCCTCGGAAGTTGTGTACAATTGGTTATCACGACAATATCTCGCATTAACATGTTATGATCCAAATACAACAATGTAAATTCTTACCTAGTCTAAGTTGATTTTTATTGTGCACACAGACGTGTTACAAGCCGCTTGTTCTCTGAAATAAAGGAAGGACTGTTCAGTAGATGTGATTTCAATTTTTAATATTAATAGCACGTCACAAAGTTCACGGAAGTACCGAAATAGATGATACAGTTTATGTAGGCTGCTTTTATCCAAAATTAAAGCTTTGTAATCTGTAAACTTTTATGTCAGCAGTTAGACTATCCTCTAATTTTCCACTCCCAGATCACGTGATATATCAAACCACTTCTGATGTCATACACCAACTGCATTTATCTATTCTTCTCTGGCGATCTGCTGGTGAAATGGTTCAACTTTAGGAGTACAGTAAATTCAGCATTAAGGAATCAATGCAAAGGATGAGGTACACACACGAGGAGGTCTTGCCAAAAGTCAGCGAATTAAAACTGAGACAGTAAATAGAAGCACAGCTGGGAAAAGCAGACAACCGCCGTGTCTGATTGTTCAGAGTGTTGAAATCCATTAATCTGTGGTCTTGGAGTATTGCAATAGATTAAGGTATTGTTCCAGGTACCCGCCTGCATCTAGAGAGTGCAACGAGCTGCCAGCAGACTGCAGCCACACCAACAGCTGCGCATCGCACTCCACACAGCAACAAAGGACACTTGCCCACTGCGCAGCAATGGTTCCGCTCCCTGGGTAATTACACTTTTTATTAAGGAAGTGATTTTTCTGTTATCATTTTATAAATACAGAAATTAAGTTTAACTTGGTTCCAGGTGGCCTAATGTGACTGCACACCGGACTGGAGTTATACCACGCGCCGGACTGCAGTTATACTCCATCCCCTGCAATGCCCACCTGGTACAAGCCTGGTTTTGTTCTTTAGGTGAGCTGCTTAGTTCCCTCGCTTTGCTGAGATGCAGGCTGCGAGACTGCGAGCTAAAGCAGTTCAGCTGCTGGAGTTGATCTCATTCCTCTTAACACCAGCGCACTGGAGTTTGATCAGGCCGAGTTATGCCATCATTCACGTGGATGCACATCTGACTCCACTTCAGACTGATGCAAAAACCATTGTGTAATACACGATAAGAGACAGAACAGTTTAGCTACTACACTGGGATAAATCTGCAGCATTGAAGTAAAATAGCATAAACGTTCATCGCCATCCTTTAACACACATTGAAGCATTTCTTGCGTAGTTTGGCAATAGTGGCTGATTAGTCGTGAGAAGACAAAATAGTATAAACTATACATCAACGTAACTGTAATAAAAACGGTGCTTAAATTAGCAATCAGTGCCAAAATAATGAATGGGGACAATTTGGCCAAAAGTAAGCTGCCCTGAGATTTATACAGCAGCCACTGTACTGTGCTTTTCAAATGCTGGCCCTGGGCATATATTACCTGTTCTAATACTTTCTAAAATGGTGTAGGAAAGGGCAATGAGCAAGGCAGACAATGAGTGAATTGTTTCTCAGCAGTTTCTCAGACTGCAGCACAGAGACTGAGCTAAAACCATTCTGCACGTTAACTGAAGCTAATCCAGGGAGCGCTGTTTACATTGAAATAACTGCTTCACCTCATTACTTACTTTGCCTTGAACTTTATTTTAATTATAATGTTGTTTGGAGTTTTACCAGCATCAGACAGCCATAGTATCATCTCATGCTCACAAACGCCCACATTCCTGCCCAATTTCAGCCAACCTGATCCCTTGATCCCAAATAACAACAGAAAACGCTGGAAAAACTCAGCAGGCCAGGCAGCATCCGTGGAGAGAGAAAGAGAGTTGACGTTTCAGGTCGATGACCTTTCATCAGAACTGGGAAGAGCTGGAAATCAAATAGATTTAAGGCAAGGATAAAGCTGGGAAAAGGGGGAGGGGATAAAGGAACAAAGGAGGAGATGAAGAGACATTAAGAGATATGCAAGGCTACCCACATCAGTTTTGTTTCAATGTATTGGAGAATGTTTCATATCGGGATTATTTTTTTCCTGAAACTTCCAGCAAAATGCAGCCGACCCAGGCTGAGAAATCTGCTATTTGACAAAAAGCCCTGACCAGTCAAAACAGGGAAAGGGGCGAGAGAACCGAGTGGGCTGGAGAATCAGAACATGGTCAGAGTGAAGATTGAACCTTGCACTATCAACAGCACAAAAGCAAAATACTGCAGGTGCTGGAAATCTGAAATAAAAACAGAAAATGCTGGAAATATTCAGCAGGTCAGGCAGCATCTGTGGAGAGAGAAACAGAGTTAACGTTTCAGGTCGATGACCCTTCGTCAGAACTGGAAAAAGCTGGAGATGGAACAGGTTTTTAAGCAAGTGTAGGGGCAGGGAAAAGGGGGGAGGGGGAGGAAAGAACAAAAGGGAAGGTCTGTGATAGGATGGAAGGCAGGAGAGATTAAGAGACAAAAGGGATGATAGTGCCAGGCAAAAGGAGATGGTAATGGGACAAGTTAAGAAACAAAAGATGGCTCTAGATGGAGTGTAAATGGCGATGGCAGAATGAAAATCAGCTGCCATGTGAGAGAGAAAAAAAAAAATGGAAAAAAAAAGATAGGGGCAGAGGTTATGGTCTGAAATTGTTGAACTCGATGTTGAGTCCAGAAGGTTGTAAAGTGCCTAATCGAAAGATGAGGTGCTGTTCCTCGAGCTCACGTTGAGCTTCATTGTAACAGTGTAAGAGGCCGAGGACGTAGAGGTCAGAGTGGGAGTGGAGCGGAAAATTAAAGCGACAAGAAGCTCGGGGTCACCCTTACGGACTGAATGGAGGAGTTCCGCAAAGCGGTCACCTAATCTGCATTTGGTCTCCCCAGTGTAGAAGACACCGCATCGTGAGAACATAAGTAGTAAGAGCCAGAGTCGGCCATATGGCCCCTCGAGCCTGCTCCGCCATTCAATAAGATCATGGCTGATCATCGACCTCAACTCCACTTTCCCGCCCGAACTCCATATCCCTCGATTCCCCTAGAGTCCAAAAATCTATCTATCTCAGCCTTGAATATACTCAAAGACTCAGCATTCGCAGCCCTCTGGGGCAGAGAATTCCAAAGATTCACAACCCTCTAAGTGAAGAAATTCCTCCTCATCTCAGTCTTAAATGGCCGACCCCTTATCCTGAGACTATGCCCCCTAGTTCTAGACACTCCAGCCAGGGGGAAACAACCTCTCAGCATCTACCCTGTCAATCCCCTTCAGAATCTTGTATGTTTCAATGAGATCACCTCTCATTCTTCTAAACTCCAGCGGAAAAGACGCCGTAATTGTGACCATCTTCAAGAAAGGTGACAAGTCCGATTGCGGTAATTACAGAGGAATCTCCCTGCTGTCTGCTACAGGGAAAGTCATCGCAAGAATCCTCCTCAATCACCTTCTCCCAGTGGCCGAAGAGCTCCTCCCAGAGTCGCAATGTGGATTCCGCCCACTAAGGGGCACAATGGACATGATCTTCACCGCGCGTCAATTACAAGAGAAATGCAGGGAACAGCACCAACCGCTGTACATGGCCTTCTTTGATCTCACAAAGGCCTTCGACACTGTCAACCGTGAGGGATTATGGAGTGTCCTCCTCAAATTCGGCTGCCCTCAAAAGTTTGTCACCATCCTCCACCTGCTTTATGATGACATACAAGCCGTGATCCTGACCAACGGTTCCACCACAGACCCGGGTCAAGCAAGGCTGTGCAATTGCACCAACGCTCTTCTCGATCTTCCTTGCTGCAATGCTCCATCTCACCCTCAATAAGCTCCCCGCTGGAGTGGTGCTAACTTACAGAACAAACGGGAAACTGTTCAACCTCCATCGCTTCCAGTCCAGATCCAAAGTTGTCCCATCCTCTGTCGTCGAATTACAGTATGCAGATGACGCTTGCGTCTGCGCTCACTCGGAGACCGAACTCCAAACCATCACCAACACCTTCACCGAAGCGTACGAGAGTATGGGCCTTACACTAAACATCTGTAAGACAAAGGTCCTCTACCAACCTGCCCCCGCCACACAGTACTGCTCCCCAATTATCAAAATCCATGACAAGGCCTTGGACAACGTGGACCACTTTTCATACCTCGGGAGCCTACTGTCAACAAGGGCAGACGTCGATGACGAAGTCCAATACCGTCTTTAGTGTGCCAGTGCAGCCTTCGGTCGCCTGAGGAAGAGAGTGTTTGAAGAGCAGGACCTCAAACTCAGCACTAAGCTCATGGTCTACAGAGCAGACAGTGATACCCGCCCTGCTGTATGCCTCAGTGACATGGACTATGTACAGCAGGCATCTCAAAGCACTTGAGAGGTACCACCAACGCTGCCTTCGCAAGCTCCTGCAAATCCATTGGCAGGATAGGCGCACCAACGTCAGTGTTCTCGCTCAGGCCAACATCCCCAGCATCGAAGCTTTGACCACATTCTATCAGCTCCGATGGACAGGTCACATCGTCTGCATGCCCGATACAAGACTCCCAAAACAAGCGCTCTACTCGGAGCTCCGACATGGCAAGAGAGCCCCAGGTGGGCAGAGGAAATGCTTCAAGGACACCCTCAAAGCCTCCTTGAAAAAGTGCAACATCCCCACTGACACCTGGGAATCCTTGGCCCAAGACCACACAAAGTGGAGGAGAAGCATCCGGGAAGGCGCCGAACAACTCGAGTCTCTTCGCCGGGAGCAAGCGGAAGCCAAGCGCAAGCAGCGCACGTCAACCCAAGCACCCCACCCACCTGCCCCTTCAACCACTGTCTGCCCCACCTGTGACAGCGACTGTAGGTCCCGCATTGGACTCATCAGTCACCTGAGAACTCATTTTTAATATGGAAGTAAGTCATCCTCGGTTCTGAGGGACTGCCCAAGAAGAGAAGACCTCTCATTCTTCTAAACTCCAGTGAGTATAGGCCCATTCTACACAATCTCTCATCATAGGACAGCCCTCTCATCCCAGGAATCAATCGAGTGAACCTTCGTTGCACCGCCTCCAAGGCAAGTATATCCTTCCTTAGATTAGGAGACCAGAACTGTGCACAGTACTCCAAGTGTGGTCTCACCAAGGCCCTGTACAATTGTAGCAAGACTTCCTTACTCTTATACTCCAACCCCCTTGCAATAAAGGGGGTTGGAGCAGCGAATACAGTATACTAAATTGCAAGTACAACAAGTAAATCGCTGTTTCACCTGGAAGGAGTGTTTGGGGCCCTGAACAGTGGGAAGGGAGGAGCTAAAGGGGCAGGTGTTACATCTCCTGCGCTTGCACGTGAAGGTACTGGGCGAAGGGGAAGGGGTGCTGGGGGTGATAGAGGAGTGGACCAGGGTGTCGCGGAGGGAGCGGTCCCTTCGGAATGCTGAAAGGGGAGGTGAGGGGAAGATGTGTTTGGTGGTGGGATCACGCTGGAGGTGGCGGAAATGGCGGAGGTTGATCCGTTGAATGTGGAGGCTGGTGGGGTGAAAGGTGAGGACAAGGGGAACTCTATCGTGGCTCCGGGAGGGAGGGGAAGGGGTGAGAGCAGAAGTGCGGGAAATAGAACCAATACGGTCGAGGGCCGTGTCGACCACAGTAGAGGGGTATGAGCGGTTGAGGAAAAAGGAAGACATGTCGAAGCACTAGGATGGAAGGTGGCATCGTCAGAGCAGATGCGGTGGGGACGGAGAAACAGGGAGAATGGAATAGCTTCCTTACAGGAAGCGGGCTGGGAGGAAGTGTAGCCCAGGTAGCTGTGGGAATCAGTGGGCTTATGGTGGATGTTGGTCGATAGCCTATCCCCAGAGATGGAGACAGAGAAGTCGAGGAAGGGAAGGGAAGAGTCGGAGATGGACCATGTGAAGGTGAGGGAAGGGTGGAAATTGGAAGCAAAAGTCTATCAATAGCAACTCCCTCTCGGGAGATCAGACAGCAAACCATCACATTAACACAAAGAAAAGTCACACTGAGACAGCTAGACCAGGGCGGTGACAAAGTACAGGAAAGAATAAACAAGGGCTCCACACAATTGTACAGGATGATTCACAAACTGCACCAAACCCACCCAGAGCTGAAACTGATGGATTGCTGCAAACTGCAGCCTCTGAAAACCCTCGGTCTGCCATCAGAACATTTATTCATGGAGATGCAACTGGTTTCTGGGACTTCCTGAATACGTGTCCCGGTCCATCAGCGACCCTTTCTGTTGTGATGGGCGTCTGATTGCTTCGATAATCCAGCGGCGTCAATTCAGAGGCTGTGGTGGTTTGGACTAATTTATAGAAAACATTCTTTGGAGGCAGTCTTTAATCAAACAAAGCTTTTTGCAAATTGCCCCAACCTCCGAAAGGGTCAAAATTTGGATTAGAGACAGACCTGAAAACCCAACCAAATACCTAAATTAAAAACATTATTCAGCCAGATTCCTTTGAAGCAATCAATGCACTTCATTCTATTGATCCGGATAAGATTTGGAAACCTGTCCATACAGAGGGTTTACTCACAACGTGACCCTGCTAAAAATAAGTTAGTCTTATCTTGGGACATGACATCACAGAAAAGTGTGGCAATAGTTTCATTACCAGGTAACCATCTCATTGCTGGGTTTAACAGGGAAAATGTAATGTATCCACATCGCAGAATGAGCCAACAACAGCAAAAACTGATCCCAGCTTTCTAACCCTACTTATGTCAAAGAATGCGGTTCACCCCAGCAGATGTTTTATATTAGTGAAAGGACCCCCAGCTTCACCCATGAACATGGCTTAAACTAGCAAGTTCGATTAACGCAGCTCCTGGGATCAGGGTTTCCAAAAAAAATACAGCACATTCTGCTCTGTTGGAGGAAATCAAACTTCAAAACTTATTAATGACAGAGAGGAGATCCCATAAACAGCAGTGAGATAAACGACCATAAAATGTGTTTTTTCAGTGATATAGCTTAAGAGATAAATATTGGTCAGGACACAGGGGAGAACTTCCCTGCTCTTCTTCAAAACATTGCCATGGGATCTTTTACATCCACCTGAGAAGACAGATGGTGCGTCAGTTTAACGTCTCAACCAAAAGACAGTACCTCCGACAGTGCGGCTCTCCCTCATCACTGCCCCTCCGAAAGTGCGGCACTCCCTCAGTGCGGCTCTTCCTCACTACTGCCCCTCCGACAGTGCAGCTCTCCCTCAGTACTGCCCCTCCGACAGTGCAGCTCTCCCTCAGTACTGCCCCTCCGACAGTGCAGCTCTCCCTCAGTACTGTCCCTCCGACAGCGCAGCTCTCCCTCAGTACTGCCCCTCCGACAGTGCAGCTCTCCCTCAGTACTGCCCCTCCGACAGTGCGGCTCTCCCTCAGTACTGCTCCTCCGACAGTGCGGCACTCCCTCAGTACTGCCCCTCCGACAGTGCGGCGCTCCCTCAGTACTGCCCCTCCGACAGTGCGGCGCTCCCTCAGTACTGCCCCTCCGACAGTGCGGCTCTCCCTCAGTACTGCCCCTCCGACAGTGCAGCTCTCCCTCAGTACTGCCCCTCCGACAGTGCGGCTCTCCCTCAGTACTGCTCCTCCGACAGTGCGGCACTCCCTCAGTACTGCCCCTCCGACAGTGCGGCGCTCCCTCAGTACTGCCCCTCCGACAGTGCGGCGCTCCCTCAGTACTGCCCCTCCGACAGCGCAGCTCTCCCTCAGTACTGCCCCTCCGACAGTGCAGCTCTCCCTCAGTACTGCCCCTCCGACAGTGCAGCTCTCCCTCAGTACTGCCCCTCCGACAGTGCAGCTCTCCCTCAGTACTGTCCCTCCGACAGCGCAGCTCTCCCTCAGTACTGCCCCTCCGACAGTGCAGCTCTCCCTCAGTACTGCCCCTCCGACAGTGCGGCTCTCCCTCAGTACTGCTCCTCCGACAGTGCGGCACTCCCTCAGTACTGCCCCTCCGACAGTGCGGCGCTCCCTCAGTACTGCCCCTCCGACAGTGCGGCGCTCCCTCAGTACTGCCCCTCCGACAGTGCGGCTCTCCCTCAGTACTGCCCCTCCGACAGTGCAGCTCTCCCTCAGTACTGCCCCTCCGACAGTGCGGCTCTCCCTCAGTACTGCTCCTCCGACAGTGCGGCACTCCCTCAGTACTGCCCCTCCGACAGTGCGGCGCTCCCTCAGTACTGCCCCTCCGACAGTGCGGCGCTCCCTCAGTACTGCCCCTCCGACAGTGCGGCTCTCCCTCAGTACTGCCCCTCCGACAGTGCAGCTCTCCCTCAGTACTGCCCCTCCGACAGTGCCGCACTCCCTCAGTAGTGACCCTTCGACAGTGCAGCACCCACTCAGTACTGCCCCTCCGACAGTGCAACGCTCCCTCAGTACTGCCCCTCCGACAGTGCGGCGCTCCCTCAGTACTGCACTCGGAGTTTGTGTTCAATTCTCAGACTCAGAGGAGAGAGTGCTGCCAATTGTGCCATAGCTGGCACCTTATTTTATTAAGTTGATTGATCTTACACAATAACTTAACAAGAAAAAGCACAGCCAGAGAACAGCGAGACGCGTTTATGCAACCAATTAATTAAACCATTACGTCCTCAGAACTACTTACAGGCACCAAACGTGTTTAAACAGCTCCTCGCATTGAACTGAAATGAAGAAACTTGAAATACAGTAGAATAAATAAGTAAAAATCTCAGCATATATTCTCACCAGGGCCAAACCCACTCCTCCGGGCCTTTAAAACTCCATGCGCCTCTAGCAGCTCCAGATTCTCTCCGCTGGGTCACACCTTGTCACATCGCTCAGATATCAACGCATTCACACGCTATCAATTGTGTGGAAGTGCAGTGAGTGTTCTCACAAAGATAAGCACAGATGAGGAAGGCCATTCGGCTCTTCTGGTTCATCCTTCCATGGAAACCTGTGGCTCCCATCCCAACTTTCCAACTTCCAGTTTTTGCCTGAATTACCCAGCCCAGGTGTTAATCAATCACTGTTTGAAGAAGTGACCGCAGTCCTGAACCTACATTTTCCGAGTTTGCACAGTGTCCCGTTGTCCTGCTGTTGCGGTTTAACTTGTAAACGTACTCAGGATTAACCTTTTCTATTCCACTTAGTATCCCACTATATGGTCCTCTTTCATAGAATGACACCCACAGGAGGCCATTCGGCCCATCATGCCTGTGTCGCCTTCATTCACCTCCTTTAAAAGGCTGATAAGTTCCTTTTTTTCTCGCCTTTCCTCCGTGACCCTTCTCCGAATGTTTGCTTTGTGTCTCAGTCATCAAATTAAACAGATATAGAGGCAAACACAGCCGCGATATTTCCCCTTTGATCACTCGAACAGCATCTCATCTGAAGGAGGGCAGCTCCAACAGTGCAGCGCTCCCTCAGTACTGATGTGGCAGTCTAGAATACCACTCCAGAAACTGGAGCATAGAAATCAGGCTGATACTCCCGGTGCAGTACTGAGGGAGTGCGGCACTGTCGGAGGGGCAGTACTGAGGGAGCGCCGCACTGTCGCAGGGGCAGTACTGAGGGAGTGCCGCACTGTCGGAGGGGCAGTACTGAGGGAGCGCCGCACTGTCGAAGGGTCAGTACTGAGGGAGCGCTGCACTGTCGGAGGGGCAGTACTGAGGGAGCGCCGCACTGTCGGAGGGGCAGTACTGAGGGAGCGCCGCACTGTCGGAGGGGCAGTACTGAGGGAGCGCCGCACTGTCGGAGGGGCAGTACTGAGGGAGCGCCGCACTGTCGGAGGGGCAGTACTGAGGGAGCGCCGCACTGTCGGAGGGGCAGTACTGAGGGAGCGCCGCACTGTCGGAGGGGCAGTACTGAGGGAGCGCCGCACTGTCGGAGGGGCAGTACTGAGGGAGCGCCGCACTGTCGGAGGGGCAGTACTGAGGGAGCGCCGCACTGTCGGAGGGGCAGTACTGAGGGAGCGCCGCACTGTCGCAGGGGCAGTACTGAGGGAGCGCCGCACTGTCGCAGGGGCAGTACTGAGGGAGCGCCGCACTGTCGCAGGGTCAGTACTGAGGGAGCGCCGCACTGTCGCAGGGTCAGTACTGAGGGAGCGCCGCACTGTCGCAGGGGCAGTACTGAGGGAGCGCTGCACTGTCGGAGGGGGAGTACTGAGGGAGCGCTGCACTGTTGGAGGGGCAGTACTGAGGGAGTGCCGCACTGTCGCAGGGGCAGTCTTTTAGATGAGACGTTAAACCGAGGCCCAGACTGTCCCTTCAGGGTTTGTAAAAGATCCCGTGGCACTACTTAGAAGAGCAGCAGAGTTCTCCCCGGTGCCAATATTTATCCCTCAACCAACATCAGGAGAAATTGATTATCTGGTCATTATCACATTGCTGTTTGTGGGAGCTTGCTGTGTGTAATTTGGTTGCTGCGTTTCCTATATTACAACAGTGACTACACTTGAAAAGTACTTCATTGGCCTTGAAGCACTTTGGGACGTTCTGAGGTCGTGAAAGGCAATATATAAATGTAAGTCTTTCTTTTAGAAGGAGGCAATGCAGCCCATGGTGCCTGTGCCGGCTCTTTGAAAGAGCTCTCCAATCAGTCTCACTCCCCTCTGCTCTTTCCCCACAGCCCTGCAATGTTTCCCCTTCAAGTATTTCTCCAATTCCCTTTTTAAAGTTACTATTGAATCTGCTCCCACCGCCCTTTCAGGCAGCGCATTCCAGATCACAACAACTCGCTGCGTAAAACAATGTTTCCTCATCTCCCCTCTGGTTCTTTTGCCAATCACCTTAAATCTCTGTCCTTTGGTTACTGACCCTTCTGCCAGTTTCTCCCTATTTACTCTATCAAAACCATTCATGATTTTGAACACCTCTATTAAATCTCCCCTTAACCTTCTCTGCTCTAAGGAAAACAACCCCAGCTTCTCCAGTCTCGCCACATAACTGAAGTCCCTCATCCCTGGAACCATTCTTGTAAATCTCTTCTGCACCCTCTCTAAGACCTTGACATTTTTCCTAAAATGTGGTAGCCAACTGGGGCCTAACCAGTGATTTATAAAGGTTCATCATAACTTCCTTGCTTTTATACTCTACGCCTCTATGAATAAAGCCCAGGATCCCGTGTGCTTTTTAACAGGCTTCTCAACTTGTCCTGCCACCTTCAAAGATTGGTGTACGTACACCCCCAGGTCTCTCTGTTCCTGCACCCCCTTTAAAATTGTACCTTTTAGTTTATATTGCCTCTCCTCATTCTTCCTTCCAAAATGTATCACTTCACACTTCTCTGCATTAAATTTTATTTGCCCTATGTCTGCCCATTTCACCAGTCTGTCTATGTCCTCCTGAAGTCTGTTAATATCCTCCTCACTGTTTGTTCGTGTCATCTGCAAACTTTGAAATGATGCCCTGTATACCCAAGTCCAGGTCATTAATATACATCAAAAAGAGCAGTGGTCCCAACACCGACCCCTGGGGAACACCACTGTATACTACACTCGTTTGAAAAACAACCATTCACCACTATTCTCTGCTTTCTGTCCCTTCACCAAAATACAATACAAAATTATATACATTATACAATTCTGTGTTAATATCAAAATATAAATCTGTGGAGAACACTGACGTAAACATTGTTAGTTTAGTATTCCTGGAGTGTTGATGTGAACATGGCTAGTTTAGTATACCTGGCTAATGAACACCCTAAGTGATCATGTGCATGTGGACATCCTTCACACTGATGAACACAGAGTGAAATAAATCCTACTTGATGTGACTCTCTGAATGGAATTAATTTTCTTACAAGAACCTGCACAGAAGATCAGGAAGTATAAACATTCATTTTGTTCAAATCCTTCGACACAACCCTCGTGAACCATGGCACTAATGCTTCGTCAGATCTGGATGGCACTGCTTAACTCGGTTACATTTGCTGGCTCCATTTGGGAACAGAATCACGAATGAACACAGCTATTGTTCAGATAACTGTGAGTATGTGTTTGTGTTTACATCAGTTATCAAAAGGAATAGTCACAAAAATTCCAAGGAGACTGTTAATTCCTGACTTTCACTTAAAATAACAAAACCTGCTGAGGTGTTTGATGGCATATCGACATCAGCACCACTTGTGTGATTCCCACTTAAACAATAAAAAGACAAAAAGGAATAAGGGATAAAAACCAGTTTGATTTATTTGAATGAAACAAATGATGGTTTATGGGCAGCTAGCTTAAAATCATTGCCAATGGGGCTGAATGATCTGGATCACAGCTTATACAGACACCAGTTTCATTTGGGAAGAGCCAGGGCCCGACAGACATCTTTAGGACATTCCATCGCCTGCAGATTCAGACTTAGCAAGATACTGAAGCTACCAAGTGAACAAGTAGATCAAACTCCTCTAACCGTTTTCACTGCTGGATTTTCACAATGTATTCTGGAGCTGATTACCATACCAAGGGGCTTTCTCAACAGTGTCACTGAAGAGAATACGCTGTTTGTTCACACACTGTCCAATTCTGTCTATATCTGCTGCACAGCTTGGAGGAGTGCCGAGATACCAGCCTTGCTAAACAGCAGAATGATAAATGTAAAACCGATCAGGAATCTCTTCAGTTTAATACAGTGAAGAAAAATGAATAAAGTATGCAATAACGATACATTCAATAACAACTTTTAGACATGTCATTCCATGATTGCTGCATGAAATTTTACATCAACAGATAACCAGTTCTTTAGCTTTCTGCACAATGTTCCTGCCCTTAACAGTGTTGCTAATTGGCGGTACACTGTAACTAAACCCTAACTAGCTCTACACTAACTAGCTATATGTAAATAAACACTGTAACTAGCTATATGGTGTAACTAAACACTGAACTAGTTCTACACATAACTAATACAATAGCAAAATACTGCGGATGCTGGAAATCTGAAATAACAGAAAACGCTGGAAACACTCAGCAGGCGAGGCAGCATCCGTGGAGAGAGAAACAGAGTTAACGTTTCAGGTCTGGGACCCTTCATCAGAACTGGAAAAAGCTGGAGATGTAACAGCGGGTTTTGTGGAATGAGCAGCCTCATTAACCAGCACCCTATGTCTCTGGGATTGAATGCTCGCACAGCTCGATCCCATGGGTAGACCGGTTTCTCTGCCACTATGGATGCTGGGTAAAGAACTCCCCATTCTACTGAGAATTTTTACAATACAGACAACGACCATTTTGAAAATAAGGACACCTGTAAAAGGACAGCTGAGGCCAGTCTGCAATTTACAGGTTTCACTGTATTTTGTTACCGATGTGGCAGACTTTGCGCATCCCTAGTGTCCCAACTGAGCTTAGCAATAACCCTTTGCTATTTCCCTAACTCCTGTTTTACAAATGGCACAGCAAGAGGCAACAGTTATGATTTGTGATATGGAGAGAGGCATCTTTACAATGTGGCATGTTTGCAAATACGCACCACAGCACTCCCTACACAAACCGGGAGGCTTTTCCACTGATGCCACAGTCAGTAATCTGTTGACCGATCCTCAGCTCCAATTATGCCTTCATCCTTCTCCCTTTACCCTCGCTGTGGTGAAGAGAATATTGTGAACTCGGCACACCATCTGCGACTTGAACTCATTTTGTGCCAGCACCTCAATCTGGGCTCTCCTTACCTCCCTCAACCTTCCCTTACAATCCGAAGTGTCACCTAATCAATCACCCAGCTCCTCTCCTCCTCATTTTCACCTTGGTGCTGTAACTGTATCCTTTCCCTCATCCTCTTCAGCTGCCCTTCCTCCTCCATTCAGGATTTTTTTTTAAATCTAACTTTTTAGCTCTTATATTTTCTCTCTCACTTGCATTGCCCACTTTTCATGACAAGGAATGGTATAAAGGGCTGAAGTAGTGGTTCTGGCACTGGGCCATTATTCAACCCTTACACAAATAAACAATCTACGCTGCAAAACTGAGTCAGGTTTTCCACAATTACTGTCATTTAGCAGGAATTTGAGATAATTGAACCTTTAGTCAGAACAGATCCTAGTGAAATGTTCTTATACACAGCAACCCAGAGAAGATAATGAAACTTGAATCCATTCTGTGATAAACACGATTTTAACAGAAGCACTGCACACAGTCCCTGGCTCAGGACAATAGGCCGACAGATTTCAGCAGAGCACCTCACGCGCCGTGGATACAGGAATATCCCCAGAAATTGCTCAACAACCTCAGTTAGATGTGAATGAGTGAATAAAACCGGCCGTCTGGGCACATTTTGGACAGGACCTGCTGATTTCATGCACTTCCCCTGACTGAGATAGAGCTACACTGACAAGTTCAGAGAGCTTAGAACTATATCGTCGTTCCTTAATCGTCGCTGGATCAAAATCCTGGAACTCCCTCCCGAACAGCACTGTGGGAGCACCTTCACCACACGGACTGCAGCGGTTCAAGGCGGCGGCTCACCACCACCTTCTCAAGGGCAATTAGGGATGGGCAATAAATGCTGGCCTTGCCAGCGACGCCCACATCCCATAAACGAATAAAAGAAAAGCTGGTCTCTCTCAACAGTGTCAGACACGCCTCGTACCCCAGAAGGTGAAGAACAAATTGCAGGAAGCAGTCAGATATCGTATGACTGTTCCCCACAGAATTTCCACTGCTCTTTCGCAATTGTGCTGTCACAGCTCGCAATCTTCATTTAATGAAAAAGGTTTATCTTCCAATTCTCAACTGCAGCTGCATGTATTATACAAGTTGGATTCCCCCCGCCCCAACACAGGGGAGCCCCAATCATTCCCCCTCCCCCCCCCAACACAGGGGACCCCAATCATTCCCCCTCCCCCAACACAGGGGAGCCCCAATCATTCCCCCCCCCCCCCAACACAGGGGAGCCCAAATCATTCCCCTCCCGCCCCAACACCGGGGAGCCCCAATCATTCCCCCTCCCCCCCGCAACACAGAGGAGCCCCAATCATTCCCCCTCCCCAACACAGGGGAGCACCAATCATTGCCCCCCCCCCCCAACACAGGGGACCCCAATCATTCCCCCTCCCCCCCAACACAGGGGAGCCCCAATCATTCCCCCTCCCCCAACACAGGGGAGCCCCAATCATTCCCCCCCCCAACACAGGGGAGCCCCAATCATTCCCCCCCCCCAACACAGGGGAGCCCCAATCATTCCTCCCCCCCCCCCCAACACAGGGGAGCCCCATTCATCCCCCTCCCCAACACAGGGGAGCACCAATCATTGCCCCCCCCCCCCAACACAGGGGACCCCAATCATTCCCCTCCCGCCCCAACACAGGGGAGCCCCAATCATTCCCCCTCCCCGCCAACACAGGGGAGCCCCAATCATCCCCCCCCAAACACAGGGGAGCCCCAATCATTCCCCCCCCCGCAACATAAGGGAGCCCCAATCATTCCCCCCCCCGCCCCAACACAGGGGAGCCCCAATCATTCCCCCCCCCCGCCCCAACACAGGGGAGCCCCAATCATTCCCCCTCGCCCCCAACACAGGGGGAGCCCCAATCATTCCCCCTCGCCCCCCCCCCAAACACAGGGGAGCCCCAATCATTCCCCCCCCACCCCAACACAGGGGAGCCCCAATCATCCCCCCCCCTACACAGGGGAGCCCCAATCATTCCCCCCCCCCAACACAGGGGACCCCAATCATTCCCCCCCCAAACACAGGGGAGCCCCAATCATTCCCCCCCCACCAACACAGGGGACCCCAATCATTCCTCCTCCCCCCCCCACCCAACACAGGGGAGCCCCAATCATTCCCCCCCCCCAACACAGGGGAGCCCAAATCATTCCCCTCCCGCCCCAACACCGGGGAGCCCCAATCATTCCCCCTCCCCCCCGCAACACAGAGGAGCCCCAATCATTCCCCCTCCCCCCCGCAACACAGAGGAGCCCCAATCATTGCCCATCCCCCCAACACAGGGGACCCCAATCATTCCCCCTCCCCCAACACAGGGGAGCCCCAATCATTCCCCCCCCCCCAAACACAGGGGAGCCCCAATCATTCCCCCCCCCCAACACAGGGGAGCCCCATTCATCCCCCTCCCCAACACAGGGGAGCACCAATCATTGCCCCCCCCCCCCCCAACACAGGGGACCCCAATCATTCCCCCTCCCCCCCAACACAGGGGAGCCCCAATCATCCCCCCCCAAACACAGGGGAGCCCCAATCATTCCCCCCCCAACATAAGGGAGCCCCAATCATTCCCCCCCCCCCCGCCCCAACACAGGGGAGCCCCAATCATTCCCCCCCCCCGCCCCAACACAGGGGAGCCCAAATCATTCCCCCTCGCCCCCAACACAGGGGAGCCCCAATCATTGCCCCTCCCCCAACACAGGGGGAGCCCCAATCATTTCCCCTCGCCCCCCCCCCCAAACACAGAGGAGCCCCAATCATTTCCCCTCCCCCCCCCAACACAGGGGAGCCCCAATCATCCCCCCCCCCTACACAGGGGAGCCCCAATCATTCCCCCCCCCCAACACAGGGGACCCCAATCATTCCCCCCCCAACATAGGGGAGCCCCAATCATTCCCCCTCCCCCCCCCAACACAGGGGACCCCAATCATTCCCCCCCCAACACAGGGGACCCCAATCATTCCCCCCCCCCAACACAGGGGAGCCCCAATAATTCCCCCCCCAACACAGGGGACCCCAATCATTCCTCCTCCCCCCCCCCCCCAACACAGGGGAGCCCCATTCATTCCCCCTCCCCCAACACAGGGGAGCCCCAATCATTCCCCCGCCCCAACACAGGGGAGCCCCAATCATTCCCCCCCTCCCCACCCAACACAGGGAAGCCCAAATCATTCCCCCCCCGCCAACACAGGGGACCCTGATCATTCCCCCTCCCCCCCCCCCAACACAGGGGAGCCCCAATCATTCCCCCCCTCCCCACCCAACACAGGGGAGCCCCAATCATTCCCCCTCCCCCCCCAACACAGGGGAGCCCCAATCATTCCCCCTCTGCCCCCCCCCCCAACACAGGGGAGCCCCAATCATTCCCCCTCCCCCCCCAACACAGGGGAGCCCCAATCATTCCCCCTCCCCCCCCAACACAGGGGAGCCCCAATCATTCCCCCTCCCCCCCCCCAACACAGGGGAACCCCAATCATTCCCCCTCCCCCCCAACACAGGGGAGCCCCAATCATTCCCCCTCCCCCAACACAGGGGAGCCCCAATCATTCCCCCCCCCAACACAGGGGAGCCCCAATCATTCCCCCCCCCCAACACAGGGGAGCCCCAATCATTCCTCCCCCCCCCCCCCCCAACACAGGGGAGCCCCATTCATCCCCCTCCCCAACACAGGGGAGCACCAATCATTGCCCCCCCCCCCCCAACACAGGGGACCCCAATCATTCCCCTCCCGCCCCAACACAGGGGAGCCCCAATCATTCCCCCTCCCCGCCAACACAGGGGAGCCCCAATCATTCCCCCTCGCCCCCAACACAGGGGGAGCCCCAATCATTCCCCCTCGCCCCCCACCCCAACACAGGGGAGCCCCAATCATCCCCCCCCCCTACACAGGGGAGCCCCAATCATTCCCCCCCCCAACACAGGGGACCCCAATCATTCCCCCCCCAAACACAGGGGAGCCCCAATCATTCCCCCCCCACCAACACAGGGGACCCCAATCATTCCTCCTCCCCCCCCCACCCAACACAGGGGAGCCCCAATCATTCCCCCCCCCCCAACACAGGGGAGCCCCAATCATTCCCCTCCCTCAACACAGGGGAGCCCCAATCATTCCCCCTCCAACACAGGGGAGCCCCAATCATTCCCCCTCCCCTCCCC